>APFE030479469.1:0-13369 GCA_000404065.3 Pinus taeda
TTTTCGCAAATAGGGATATTGTTGAGCAATAATAGGTTTCTTTTTCTAGTGATATTATTCAACAATAACAAAATTCTCAACCAGAAATTTTCATTTTACCCCAGCAATTGACCAGCCTCTTGCATGTGCAATTGATTTGATTGGTTCCTCCGGGACCAAGTAATACAGGCTTGCGTGCATGGGCTACCTCTCCCAAGGAAACATGCAAAGGCATCCCTTACTTCAGGGATTTATTTTTGTCAACTGAGATCGCATGAAAGGATCATTTCAGAAACCTCCCACCAAGTGTTGCATTCCCTAGATTTGAGGCCTACACATCACTACCTCAATTTTATCAAAACTCATCAACTAGACACTTCAGAGCTCATTCCATACATCAGACTTGTATCTCTTACATTCCACAATGTATCTAGGAGTTTTCAGGACATTCAACTCAGTCGTCTTGGGGTAAACCCAATTTCCATGTCTTGTGTTGCATTTCTAATACTTTTTGTGTTTCACTTCGTATGAACATTTTGTGCTTGATTTCAGTAGGCACTTATTGTCATTTTGGTACATATTATCTTATAATAGCACCATTTTAATTTTCATTAATATCTCACTGTTGTCACATGCATGAAACTATTTTTCATGAATGGTCACCGATTCGGCGACTCGCTTCGCCCACATGCATGTTGTTCCATTTTCTGAATCTGTCATTCACCATTTTCATGCATGATCATTCACTCATGCTTACACTCAATATCGCCATGCATTGAAATTTACATTCGTGTTCTATTACCCGTTGGCGAGTTTGGGAAGCCTTGGCCTAGACTCTGCATCACCTAGACAACATTGCACAATCCTGAGAGGGAAGGCTTTGTCGTCCTCTCAAGAAATGCAACACAAACCCTAAAAATTGAACCCTAAACCCTAAAACCTAAGCATTTTATGATCTACTAAGAATAATTTTTTAACTTTTATTTAAGACTTTATTAAAAGAATTTA
The DNA here is from genome assembly GCA_000404065.3 of Pinus taeda. Classification (NCBI taxonomy): domain Eukaryota; kingdom Viridiplantae; phylum Streptophyta; class Pinopsida; order Pinales; family Pinaceae; genus Pinus; species Pinus taeda. The sequence goes on from APFE030479469.1 coordinate 988, forward strand.
CTAAGGTGTTATAAAACCTAAACCCTAAACCCTAAACTCTAAACCCCAAACACTATACCCTAAACCCTAATCATTTAATAAAATTATAAAAAGTGTTTTGTAACCTTTTTTAAGTGTTTATTAAAAGCTGATAATAATTTTTTATAAAACCTAAACCCTATATCCTAAATCCCAAACCCCAAACCCTAAACTGTACAAACTAAACCCTAAACTGTAGGCATTTTATAACATTTTTAAGAGCATTTTGTAACTTTTATTTAAGTGTTTAATAAAAGAATTTAATAAATTTTTATAACCTTAAACCATACACCCTAAAGCCTAAACCCCAAATCCTAAACCCTAAACCCTAAACCCCAAGCGCTAAACCCTAAACCGTAAACCCTAAGAATTTTATAACAGTTTAAGAAGAATTTTGTAACTTTTATTTAAGTGTATATTAATAGAATTTACTAAAGTGTTATAAACACTAAACCCTAAACACAAAACCCTAAACCCTAAACACAAAGACATAAACCCTAAACCCCAAAACCCTAAACCCTAAACACAAAAACATAAACCCTAAACCCCAAAACCTACACCCTAAACCCTAAACCCCAAACCCTAAACACTAAACCATAAATTGTAAACCCTAAACCCTAACCATTTTATAAAATTTTAAAAATTGTTTCTCAACTTTTATTTAAGTGTTTGTTAAAAGCATTTCCAAAAATGTTGTAGACCTTAAACACTAACCCCTAAGCCTAAACCCAAAACTCCAAATGTTAAACCCTAAACCTAAACCCAAAACCCCAAATGTTAAACCCTAAACCCTAAACCCTAAATCTTAAACCCTAAACCCTAAACCTTAATAATTTTATGACATTTTAAAAAGTATTTTGAAACTTTATGTAGGTGTTTATTAAAAGCATTTACTAAATTATTATAAAACCCAACCTTTAAACCCCTTTAAAAAGCATTTTGTAAATTTTATTTAATTGTTTATTAAAAGCTTTTATGAAAGTTTTCTAAACTCGAAATTCAATAGGCTAACAAAATATTCCTAATTCCACCATAAGATTGAGAAGGATAAGGGGATATAATTTCACCCTCTTTAGATATTGGAAAATAAGAAGAAAGGAAAGAAAAATTATACACGAGGCCATTTAAATTTACATATAAGTACATATCATGGAATCTTCTAAGAAGATTACAAATTAAGACTCCTAGTGTTCAAAACCGATTCAAACATGAACATATAATACAAATTGACAAAAACTTTTGATGGGTCTTTAACTACAAGGCCAGAAATACCTAAAAAATTGAAACTCAATTTCGTGAGAAGTGTTGGAGCATAAACAAGAAAAGGGTAAAATAGCAAAGAAGTGTAGAATTGTAATAATTTCTAGCATTATATAATGGAGGAGAGGAAGTTAGGTCCCTATCCTCTCCTCCTAGTTTTTTCTTAGGGTTCCTTTTTAGATTTATTTTGTTTGTTTGTTTATTTATGTAGGTATTGGTGTCCTTTTTCTCAATGTTTTTTGTCAATTTATTCTTCATTATAGTTTATTTTCTCGATCCTTCATGTTTTTTTATGTATTTTATGATTTATTGTTGACCCTGTCTTATTTATTGATTACTTTTCTGTGAATATATATATATAAAATATATAATTAATTATATATATATATATATATTTATTATATATAATAAATCATAGAATATAGATTATAGATATTATATCTTATATACATATATACATATACACACAACACACACACAACACACACACCACACACAACATATATATATATATATTCTTTTTGACCTTGGTTATATTTTGTTTTATTTATTATTTTTCCATTAATTTTTAATTTAATTTATTTATTTCCATTAGGCGAATCCCTTTTTATAATTTTTGACTTCCTCCTTGTTAAGAAGATTGATTTTTTTTAAAATAAATAATTTAAATATTATTTTTCAAAAACTAGTAATATTTTGTTTTAATAAATTAATTTAAATCTTATATTTCAAAAATTAGTCATTTAATATAGCCGTTAATAATATTTGTTTTTAATATATTAATAAATTGATATCATAATTTAATTTTATTGTTAAATATAGTCATTACTTGAAATTATGTCTCTACATTTCTCTCTATTTAAGCCTTTTCCATGGTCTTCCTCTTCATCTACTCCTCATGATGAACCACACTTGTTAGTTCAAAATGTGTTGACCAAAATTTTCTCTTATGTGATTTCTACCGAAAGAATTTTATAAACTAAATTGGTGTGACTATCTCGACATAATATATGGGGAAATGTATGCATCATTGCATCTATTGTGATTGGCTTCTCAAGAGAATATAATATAAAGTAACAATTTGTTGGCTCTATGCCACATTGTTTCTCTTCTTCCATTCCTATGTTCCTTATCTTCATGTCATTTCTTTTTTTCCTTTATACTAGTAACCAGTGGTCATTGTCTACTACATTACAACAAGTATACATCAATTTTTTTGGAATATTTTACTAAAATATAGAATATTGTAAAATATTTGTGGATCTTTCAATGAATTGTAAAATGTTGTAATATATTAGTGAATCATTCACTTAATTATTAAAACTTGTAAATTATTGGTGAATCCCTCATTTAATCTTTACATCAAGTTACTTTTCCTTCTCATGCATTGATTCTCTAATAGAAAAATTGTTATCCACTTACTTCACTTCAAATAAACCAACATCTTTAGGATTTTGTGGTTCATCACCATCTATAAGTTTTTCAACTTCTTGGTGTGTAACTATTATAGTAACTATTGTGTTTCCTTCTTCAATCAAAACTCTAATAATTGTTGATCAATACACATTTTTTTAAATTACACAAAATTCACAATGAGATTGACTAAAAGACAAAACATATAATGAAAGTTAATTTCCTATATGATAAAAAAATCAATTAAAACAAACTCATATAAAGCCACAATTTTCGAGTTTAAAAATATAGCCCACAAAGAAAAATTTTCATTACTTAGTATAACATGTTACAAAATAAGTATCGTCAAAGGATTTCCACTTCAAAAGTAATAATACACTAAAAAATGTCTCATCCTCCACTAATTGCATGTATTGCTCCTTTAGCCTTTCCCTCAAAAGTATAATTTCATTAAAAGAATGTTTTCCCCATGATAATAGATCCCCTACAATGAACACCTAGGAAGCTAGAGCATAGGTAATTTTTCCATACAAATATCCAAGTAGAACATATTTCCCTTTCCTATTAAATATTTTGAAATAAAAAACAAGATAAAGAGAGGATTCTCTAAAAAGTGAAGAAGCTTAGGTCATGCCAAAAAGTGAACTGTAAATTATTATTTTTCCTTAAACCATTAGATATATAAAAAAGTAATATTAATTACGCAAAATATGTGGAATAATCAATCAATAAAAAAGGCTGTATATGATTCCTAATATCCTAGGTTTCTCAAGTAAACATAAAAAAAGAAGAACATAAGGCTTCTTAATCAAGAAACAACATTCATTTTAACCCACTACTTTTTAGATCAATGATAATTGGATGAAACCAGTCATTCCCAAACAATTGGTTCATTGAACAACAAAATGAGAAATATAAGTGTTTAAGGAACTAATAAAAGTTTTAAATGAAATAAACACAAAATTTTAATCTTTAAAAATGCTTTAAATTATTGGCCAAGGCACCATATCTAAATGTTAAATAAATTTCATGTACTTGAATGACTATATTTGTCCGTGGAGGAAATACTCCTAAATGTATTGCTTATCATTTAATAGTAGGATATTATGTATGTGAAGAGATTTGTTATAGATTCATGAGACTATAGCTTTAATTTCCAAATATGGAGAAGAGAGTGAAAATTTAATATTTGAACTTAAGTCATGAATCTTAAATTAACTTGCATATATCCACCTCCACCTCCACCTCCAACTCCTCCTCCTCCTCGAAATCCACCTACTCCTCCTCTCCACCACCTCCACCTCCACCACCTTCTCCTCCTCCTCCTCCACCACCACCTCCACATCCCCCACCACCTTATCCACCACCAACTCCTCCTCCACCACCTTCTCCTCCTAATATTTCTCCTCATCCACCTCCAACTCTTCATCCACCACCTCCTCTTCCCCCACCTTCACCTCCACCTCTGCCTCCAACTCATCCATTGCCTCCACCTCCTCCACCACTAACTTGACCACCACCTCATTCTCTTCCTCCACCTCCACCACCACCTCTTCTACCTCCACCTTCACCTCCTCCACCACCACCACCTCCTCCTCCTACACTTCCTCCTCCTCGACCTCCACCTTCACCTCCTCCTCCACATTTCCTCCACCTCCACCTACTCCTCCTCCCCCTCCACATCCCAATCCTCCTCCTCCTCCACCACCTTCACATCCACATCCTCCACCTCCACCTATATCTCCACCACCTCCTATTGTACCTCCACCTCCACCACCTCAACCTCCACTACCTCATCCACCTCCTCCTCCAACACCTCCACCTACACCTCAACCTCCTCCACCATTTCCACCTCCCCTTCTACCTCCTCTTGTGCCTTTTCCTCCTCCTCCGCCACCACATCCTCCTCCTCCTTCGCCTCCTCCACCTCCACCACCACCTCCTCTACTTCAACCTTCAACTCATTTGCCTCTTTTTCCACCTACACGTCTACCTCCACCGCCTGCCCCCCTCTTGGCAGCGGTTGTCATTGATCACCATCTATCGGACATGGTATTTCACGAGTATAACCACTCGCCACCTTAGCAGAAACCGCAAATTGAATGTCTAGAAGTGAACAGGCTCCCAAGATAAACAACAAAAACATTGTGGATCCGACCTTCATATATTCAGACTTACACTCTCGCAACAAAGACATAGAGGCAACAACATTGTGGACTGAACAGAAGACCCTTTCCAAACAAAGCTACGGAGGCAACAACATTGTGTATCAAACACGCGACCTTCATATATTCTGACTGACTTATTTTCTCTAATGGGCACACCTTGAAACAATTAGGAGAGATTGGTATTTTGAAATCCCGTTTGAACAATGAGGAAACGACTATTAATTCCGCACTAACTAAATGCTACAATTTAAAAGACTGCATTGTGAAATCTGCATTGAACAATAAGGAAACAGCTCGAATTCCTTTAGCATCTCTTAACTAAATGTTAGGATTGAATTAGAAATATTAATTACAAAACCCAAAAAAAGAAAAAAGTTACCTAAATTTAGAAAGCTAAATATTAAATACATTCTTGAATTTTCCAAAAACAAAAAAAAAAAAGTTGCGATGGTGAAATCCGCCTGGAATAAACGGCTGAAATTCAACTAAATGTTAGAGTTGAATTCAAGAAATATTAATTACAACCGGCCAAAAGACCAAAAATTATCTAAATTTAGAACACTGAATATTAATTACATTCTTGAAAGTTCCACAAACAAAAACAACATTTAACCTTAAATTAAAAAAATAAAAAACAAACAAACCGAAATAGTTAACTTTTAAATTTAAAAAAATGTAAACTAAAAAATTTAAGTTAAATTAAAAAAAAAACACTTAATTTCTTTTGAAGTAAAAGATTGGAAATTTCAAAGTTAGTAAGAATGAATTTTTGATAGGAAAATTAAAAGTTAAAATTTAAAATAACATTGATTTCCTTTTAGAGTAAGAAATTGGAATTCAAAGTAAAACATAAAATATACAACCTATTTCTATCTAAATTGTAGGTTGAAATTGGCATATGGTAATCTTGTTATAATAAATAATTTAGAACATACCTTTAATGTGGAAGATCCATAAATTCAATCAAATCTACTTGACATATAACCCTGTAATCTAGTTGGGCATACAACATTTTCTTCTCAATAACATTATGAACTTCTTGAATAAGGATCGTAGACTTCGTAAGAGTGTTTAAATTTTTCCTTTTTGACATATTTATATTTTCGTGTATGTTGTCAGTGGAGATACTTAATTCTCTATCTTTAAGTTGAATATGACAACCAAATTCATCAATTTAAAGGTTTTCGCTGATACCAATTAGTTAAAATTTGAATATAATGTGTAATTGAACAATAATTTACATGACTATTATTATACCTTTGTGTGAGATTTTGTAGGATAAAACAAAGGTGACTACTCCACTATAAGTAAAATGGCATCACAAGCTTACAAAATCCAAATGAATTGAAGGGAACATAAATTATTTTTCTACTTCAAATTATATTCTTGTTTCAAAAATTATAATGTTTAAGATGGACCAACTAATCTCCAAAATTTGTTCTTCTCAAGCATTACTATGGAGGTGTAAATCACTTATTTTTTTTCTAAGCTGGAAATTATTACATATCTTCAATTTATTACTAGACATGTCTATATTGAAACAATCCTTCCAATTATCATTATCTTGCATAACCAAATCCTAATTCAAATTATCATAGAAAGTCTATTAATGCATAGTCTATTAAAAAAATATAAAATGTTTTGCATAATATTTTTATGCATGATATTCTCTATAAATATAGACTTAGACGTCAGTAATCATAGCCTTATTTTCCCTAACCTACACTCTTAGACCTAATCCTCTTCCAACAACCCCACCAAATCAAATTGAACAAACTCTGCACATCATATCTAGCCTAAAACCTTAATCTATCTAGCCCTCTTGGTTGTGATCCTTTGGAAAGAGCCCTTTCCTACTTGGTAGGGCTAGCTACCAAGTCAAAAGATTGGTCTATGGTTACCTGAGCTCAACTCTTCCTCAACCTTAGAGATCCAGAGTAGTGATAAAACCCCCCGAGGAACCTAGTATAGACATTGGGCCTAGGTATGTTAAGAATATTTATTTATACATTTTATTTCTATTCCTTGGTATTTTCCATGTTCTTCTCTTATAGAAGCGTTATGCCTCAATACGGCTCTTCCACTAGAAGGTCTTGGCAAGGATAGGGGGTTGTGTTTAGGTTTCTTCGCCCTTGTTGAACCATTCGATTCTAATAGTCCTCTTATTTTTGGTTGTTGTTTTCCATGCCTAAACAAAGTGCTAATGTCTAGCAAGGAGCATATTACTACCAAGAGATAGGTTATTCTGGAGCTCAAATTCGACTTGAGATCAAAACCAACCATTAGTGAGATTTGAGCACTTAACCAATTCAAGAAGTGATCACTTAGGTGAAAGGGAACTTTCTGATGAGCAACATAATCCTAAAAAACACTGAGGTGTTTGCTGATATGGAAATTTTGATTGTTGATGTTGGTCTTACAAGTGGTGTGGTTGCAATAATTTAATGGAAAATGGAGCCTCCTCCCAGTCCTCGGTGCACTCCTAGGAGTAAACATCCGATCCCAATAAAGGTTATTGATCCCTGGAAATATGCATGCATGCTTATCTGCCTATGTATCTTTAGTTTCCATTTACGTTTCCTTGTCTTAGCTCTATTGTTTATGGCCATATAGATAAATCTCATGTCTTGTATCTGAGAGCTATAAAATATATTTTTTCTTTTCATATTTTGAAACATTTTAGGTTACTTGTTTGGTCAGATTTCCAAACAGAAAATGATTACATCTCCCAAAAATTAAGCAAAAAAATTTAGGAGGGAAAGGAGAGAATGCTTGAGGTATTTGAATGTAAACAAAATACACAAGCCTCCTGTATTAAATATGACAATCATTAATTGTATGAAAACTTAGAAAATGGAAAGAAGACTATGAATACTTAAATGTGGGTTGTTCTCTACAAATTAATCTCAATGCCATGATATAAGGGCCAATGAAATAAAGAGCTCATTTAAAATCAAATGAGAAGGGAGAAATGGGTACCATAAATCCCTGTCCTTGAAAATTGGGGTAAATGGAAATTAGTAGCTCCTCCATTGAAATAAGGCTATGCTAATCTCCATACCTATTTCTCTTATAAAATAATCTTGGGGCTACTATTAATAATGCAATATGGTACAAAACCATTTTCCATTCAAAATTCGAAACCCTTTAATTTAGACCAAGGGCTAAATTTCACCACTAAAAGTTTCCACTAAGATTATTTTTTGTTGAAATATGCATGCAAATAATATTATTATAAATAATAATAAAACCTGATAGGTATTATGGATTACTGGTTTTGATGATTATCATGGATTGAATTTTATTTCCAATTAGATCCATTAAATCTATATGGATTCCCTAGTTTGTTAATTTAATGTTAATATTTTCTTTTAACTTAAATTGAAAATAAATTCCAGAATAGATATGCCTATAATTGTGCTAATCCAAAGAATATATCTTTCATAGTTATAATTTAATTATAAAGTTGATGGCATATATTTAAACCCCATGGAATATGTTGGAACATTCATAGTAATATTGACATTTTTCACCAATAAAATTCTCCACTAAGATTTTTCGTTGTTGTTGAAATATGGATGAAATTGAATTTTATTTCCAGTTCGATCAATTTAATTTATATGGCTTCCCTGTTTTGTCTTAATTTAATGTTAATATTTTCTTTTAACTTAAATTTAAAATAAATTCAAAAATATATATGCCTATAATTATGCTAATCGTAAGAATAGATCTTCGATAGTTATAATTTCATTATTAGGTTCATCGTAGATATTTAAACCCCATGAAATATGTTGGAATATTCATGGTAATATTGACATATAGATCATAAGATTTCTGAACCCATGGAATATGTTGGAATATTGATGGTAATATTGACATATCAATGATAATATTTCTGAACCCACAAAATATGTTGGAATATTCATTGTAAAATTGACATATCAATGATAAGATTTATTTTCAAGTTAAATATACTCTATTAATTAAATTATCTCACATTAATTAATTTAAGAAGATGGCATATCAACACATCATATTGGGCATGTGGTATTTCTAAGCCATGGTAATGTAAGAAGAAGTATTTCGGATTAAAGGATTCCCATAATAATATTGGGTGTGAATCTACATTGATAAACATATTTTTATATATTATATAACTCCAATAATAATAATAATATATTTTGGTTAACTTTTACGAATTTTTTAATCTGGTTAATGTAGTATGTATGATGGGGTTAGTGTTTTGATTCTTATCACAGAGTGATGGCTATAGGAGTTTTCAATCAATTAATTATATGATCACAATAGTTATAATAAAACCAATAAATCATTTTTTAGTCAAAATATTCTATATACATTATATTCTAAACTAATTTTGAAATAATTTATTTAATGAAATTAAGAAGGAATTGAGATCATAACTACATTTCAAATAAATCTCAATATTATATTCATGGCTAATATTAAAAATATTTATTATTAATTATTGAATATCTAGCACCAAACTATTGATTATTGATGATTAAATTAAAATTCTAGAAATCATATACACATGTATCAAGATAAAAAAATTAAGGAATCATAAATATTTTTTCACAAATTTAGTTATATTATTGATACAAAATGTTGATACATTGTAGATATCAAAATAATCAATTTATTTTATTGTATAGGCTCGTTGTATAAAAATACACAAAGTGAAACTAGTGGCACTGAAAGTGTGTCACCTACATTACATTTCTATCTCACTACATCAAGATATTATGTAAATGGATAAAAATATATTCCCATGTACTTATCACACTGAAACAAGATAAATATGCAATTATGATCTCTTTGGATCAACCCTTGTATATTACTAGTAAAACTAATTAAAATAAATACTCACAAAAATAACATAAAATACACTTCATTACTAGTAATAAACACAAAATTCTCTCCTAAAGGAATAAACTAAGGAAAATATAGTCAACATGAGAAATGAAAATGTAATTAACCCTAAAAATTACATGTAACTTTGTAATTAACCATTAGTTAGCTTATCTAAAATGATGCAAGAGTAGTCAAAGCCTTAGCAATATCCAACAATCTAGTCAATGACACTCTTTCAGAATTTTAGTATCATCTCAAATGACTAACTCAATGGCTATGGTGGAAACCAAGATAATAAAAGCACCAAATCATGTGGGCCAAAATCACTACCTAACTATGCCTAGCCTAGCCTATCATAGCCTATTATACTCTAACCTAGCCTATTTTTTAATAGCTTTGTCTAGCCTAGCCTACTTTAGAATAGCTTTGTCTAGCCTATTCTATTTTTGGATAACTTTGCCTAGCCTAGCCTAACATAGTGTATTATAGGCTAGCCCAACCTAGCCTAGCCTACTCTAATGTAGAATACACTACTCAATGCTAGAATATCTGAGGTTATCCTACTCTATCCTATCCTATCCTAGTTTCACCTACTCTTGTCTATTTTAGCCTACTCTATCCAACCCTACACTAGCTTAGCTTAGCCTAGCCTATTGTATCCTACTCTATCTTACCCTACAATAGATTAGCATAGCCTAACCTGGCATATTTTAGCATAGCTTAGCCTAACCTACTCTGCCCTATCCTGCATTAGTCTAGCATAACCTACTCTTTCTTAGCCTAATCTAAACAACACAACTCTAGCCTAAATTAGCGAAATATATCCTACACTAATGTAGCCTATCCTAGCCTACTCTAGCCTAGCCTAGTCTACTCTAGCCCAGCTTAGCCTAACCTACTCTAGCCTAGCCTAGCCTTCTCTAACTTAGGATACCCTACTCTACAGTAGCCTTTCCTACTCTAGCATAGATTAGCCTAGCATACCCCACCCTAGTCTAGTGTCACCTACTCTAGTAAATCATGCTTTATCCTAGACAGGCATATCCTTGTTTAATCTAGCCTAACATATCCTAGCCTTGCCTACTCTAGCCTAGACTATTCTGGGCTAGCCTATTGTAGCCTAGAGTAGACTAACATAACTTAGAGTAGCCAAGCACACTCTAGCCTAACCTAGCGTAATATAGCCTGGCGTGGCCTACTTTAGCCTAACCTATTCTATTATAGCCTACTCCGGCCTAGCTTACTCTATTGTATCCTAGACTAGTTGGTCTAATCTACCCTAGCCTAGCCTACTCTTTCCTAACATAGCTTTGCATACAATATTCTATCATAGCTTACTCTAACCTACCTTAGACGTTATCTTACTCTATCCTAGACTACCCTAGCCTAATTTATCATAGCCTTGCCTACTATATCCTAACCTAACCTAGCTTAAACTACTCTAAACTAGATTAAGCTAGAGTAGTTTACTCTACCTTTGCCTAACCTTTATTACTTTGGCCTAGCATAACCTAGCCTTTCCTACTATAACTTATTGTTTCCTAGCCTAAGCTACTCTAACTTAGGCTAGCATTGTCTAAGATAGTATGACCTATTGTAGTCTATCATAGCCTACTCTACTCTATCCTAGTCGATCCTAACCTTTTCTACCCTAGCCTAGCCTACTTTAAGATTACCTGCTATATCCTAGCCAACCCATCATAACTTATACTGATCTAGCCTTGTCTACTCTAGACTAACTTATTATATCCTAGCCTCCTCTAGCCTAGCAAACTCTACCCTATACTAGCCTACTCTTACCTCACCTAGCCTATCCTTATTTACACTATCCTAGCCTACTCTTGTCTAACCTGACCTACTCTTCCATATCCTACTCTACCCTATACTAGCCTACTCCACCATATGCTAGCCTACTCCACCCCATATTAACTACTATATACTATCCTACTCCAGCATAGCCTACTCTAACCTAGCTTACTCTAATGTAAACTAGACTACTCTTACCTGACCTAGCCTAACCTTCTCTACACTATCCTAGCCTACACTTGCCAAACCTAACCTACTCTACCCTTTCTTTCAATAGCTTAATATTGCCTAGCCTAGCATGGCCTAGCCTAAGTGATTCTAGTTTACCCTAGCCTAGCCTAGTATAGTATGGCCTCTTGTAGACCATCCGCGCCTACCCTATTCTAGTCTACACTACCCTACCCTACTTTAGCTTATCATAGCATAGCCTTCTCTACCCTAGACTGGCCCACTCTCGACTGTCATAGGCTTACCTACTATAGCCTAGCCAATTAAGAGTAGCCTAGACTAATCTAGCCTTGTCTACTCTAGCCTAGCCTACTATATCCTAACCTAATCTAGCATAGCCTCCTCTAACATAGCCTACTCTTCCCTATACTAGCCTACTCTTACCTAACCTAGACTAACCTTCTTTACACTATCCTAGGCTACTCTTTCCTGACCTAACCTACTATTGTGTAACCTAATTTTCCGCGACCTACTCTACCCTAGACTACTCTACCCTATAGTAGCCTACTCTACCCTATACTAACGTATTATATCCTAGCCTACTCCATCCTAGCCTACTCTAGCCTATACTAGCTTACTCTTACCTGACTTAGTATGACCTTCTTTACAGTATCCTA
>APFE030479475.1:0-23659 GCA_000404065.3 Pinus taeda
CACGCGAACTTTCAGGAGCTCACCTACAGAAATTTATTATAAACTTCAAGAAGAACCTAAATCTACTCAAGCTTGTCAGATGGAAAAATGGATAATTAACTATTTAGAGCAGCGCAACAAACAGTTGGAGGATGAACATGAGCTTTATGAGCAGCGGAAGATTCGTGAAGACCGGGAATTGGCTCATAGGAGACCCGGTGATTTGACTCCCATAGATCGAGAATCTATGCTTATTCAGGTCAATGCTCATTTAGAGAGGTTTCTGGCCAAGGCCAATAGAGATAAGGACCTGCTTCGAAATATGAAAAACCACTATTGGGCCTGAATGCACGTATGCAAGGCAAGAATGAAGGTGCTCCAAGGACGGTTGGCCAAGGCACTCAAACGAAGAAAAAGGCCCGATCCCCTTCATATCTTGTCTGAGGCTTCCTTGAAGGAGCATGGTACTTGATTGGGGACCCCCAGCACAAATTTCAAAAAATTTTGAGCATTTTTGGTCATTTATGAATTTTTTGGTCAAAAAACAAGTTTTCTTCACCAAGAGCTCGCGCACCGTGCGCGACCCTTTAGATTGGGAGGTCCATTTCAGTAAAAATTTGCATTTTTGGATTTTTCATGCAAAGATACACTTGCTCAGTGAAGATCAAGAAATTTCACCAAGTTTTAAGCCTCCAGAAGGTCAAAAAACAAGCAAAAAATGACTTTTTGCCACCTTTTTGACACACAGGAAGCAATCTTGGGAGATTGCAATTTTGGAGGGGCAAATGGACACCAAATTCAGAATTCCACTTGGGTTGGAAATTAGACATCCAGACCTTTCCAACACGCCCACTTGTGCCTCATTTGGACACCTAGAAGTGCCTCAAAAGCTGCTCCAAATGTGTGCGACCTCTTGAGAATCAGTGCGCAACCTCTTGGGCAATTTTCACATAAATTGTGCCTACAGCTCAGCAAAACGCAGTTTTGACTAGGTTTGACTTTTTGGAGTGAATTTTGATCCTCCTTTATGTAAATGATGTAATTTTATGATATTTTGACACTTTTTATCTCTTATAGAAGATTCATTCATGAGATAGGCAAAAATTAAATGAATGAATTGGTTTCCTAGCTTATAGAGGCAAGTTGTTTTGACTACCTAGATTTTAGTGATCAGTTTGGAATTGGTTGAAACAGCTCCTAGAATAGTGAGCTCGACCCCTAGAGGCAAGGAAATATGTTAGCTTGCCTATATTATGTACTTTCTTAGTCATTTTTATGGTTGGACTCTTGAGGGAGAAAGCTTCTATTGTATCACTCATTGTATCTCTGCAATTGTTTGCTAAGGAAGACCAGGGTTTTGCAGTCCTTTTTGGGATTCTTGTGGTTACATGTATTGATGGTGTGCTTCTCTTTGTACTTGTAAGTTTTTTATGTGAATCATCTTCTTACTTTTTCTTCTGCAAATTAGGCAAATGAAGTGTTAAGGTAGAATTCATGGTTGCTATGCTCTGCCTTTAAGTTTGCTTAATATCAATGTGTTCAGTTGTTTAAGGAGAATTCAAGGTGCTTGCTTGATCTCTTTAGCTTCTCACCATTCATTCTCATCCATCCACATCTATCAAAGGCATCAATACAGTCTCCTACCTTGCCCCAAAGAACCCCCTGCGAAAACTGTGTCCAATCCTCGCACCCAAAATTGCCTTTCCTCAATTTTCCACCAAAACTCTAAAAATCCCTAAATCAAACCTTTTTATCAGTTTAATAGCCTAAAATCAGTGTTTTCACATTGATTATCTCGCCCATTGAAGATCTTTACTGAGATAGACTGGAGAGATCCGTCTCCTGCCCCGTAGGGCTAGCTACGAGGTTAAGTGGTTTGATGTTGCCTTGAAGTTTACCTTTTTCAGCCTGAGGTGAAATTTCAAGCACTAACAGAAACAAGCACCTGAAAGTGGTGTCAAAATATCTACCAGGATAAGTAGACCCCCTGAATGATACTCTCCTTCATTATATTATGTATTGTTGACTGATTATGGTGAACCAAAATGTTATGAAGAAGCAGTATAGGTAGAAACCAGGAAGAAGTGGGAGCAAGCCATGAAATAAGAGATCGACTCCTTAGCACATAACCAGACTTGGGCCTTAGTCAGGTTGCTTGTAGGTAAAACAACATTGCAGAATAAATGGGTTTACAAGTTGAAGGAAGAAGATGGAGGTAGAAAAAGGTATAAATCTAGACTTGTGGTGAAAGGGTTTACTCAGAAAAAGGGTATAGACTTTGATGAGATATTTTCTCCTGTTTCTAACATGACTTCAATCAGAACTATTTTAAGTCTAGTAGCAGCTGAAGATTTGCATCTTGAGTAGTTAGATGTAAAGACAGCATTTCTCTATGGGGATTTGGAGGAAGAGATATATATGCAGCAACCACAATGATATGAGGTAAACGGGAAGGAGAAACTAGTGTGCAGGTTAAAGAAGAGTTTGTATGGCTTAAAACGAGATCTAAGGTAGTGGTATCTAAAATTTGACAGGTTTATGTCTGAAGAAGGTTATACTAGATGTCACTCTTATCAATATGTTTATCTCAAAAAGAAAAATGATGGCAGCTATATTATATTGTTATTGTATGTAGATGACATGCTTGTTGCAGTTTCTAAAATGCAGGAAATAAATGTGCTCAAAAGAAAATTGGCGAACTCATTTGCAATGAAGGATTTGGGCGCTGCAAAAAAAATCCTTGGTATGAGAATAACTAGAGATAGGAAGAATCGCAAGTTAACATTGTCTCAAAGTGAATACATAAGAAAGATGTTGAAAAGGTTTAATATGCAGAATGCAAAACTAGTTAGTATACCTTTGGCTATCCATTTCAAATAAGTAAGGAGGAGTGTCCCAAGGCTCAGGAAGAAATGGCTCATATGTCTAAAGCTCCATATGCATCAGCGGTTGGAAGCTTAATGTATGCAATGGTTTATACAATGCCTGATATATCACATGTAGTGGGAGTTGTAAGCAGGTACATGAACAATCTAGGAAAAGAACATTGGATGGCAGTGAAGTGGATTCTCAGGTATTTGAGAGGTACCACAAATCAAACATTATGCTTTGGTGGTTGAAACATTGCTCTACAGGGATATGTTGATGTAGATATGGCGGTTGATAGAGATAGCAAGAGGAGCACAACAGGGTATGTGTTTATTATAGGTGAAACAACTGTTAGTTGGGTCTCAAAATTACAAAGTGTTGTTGCACTCTCAACAACATAAGCAAAGTATATTATTGCTATAGAGTCTAATAAAGAAATGATTTGGTTACAAAGGTTTCTGGATGAATTGGGTAAGAAGCAGGAGTTGGGCAGGATATACAGTGACATCCAGAGTGCCATACATCTTACAAAGAAATCTGCATTTCATTCCAAGACTAAACATATACAGCTCAAGTACCATTTCATATAGTCAGCATTGGAAGATGGACAGTTGAAGTTGGAAAAGATACACATTAGGCAGAATCTTGCAGATATGTTAACAAACGTTATAACTAGGAGAAACTGAGAATCTGCTCAGTTTCAATTAGTCTTCAAGTATGATGAAGAAGATGAGAAACATCTACGTCCAAAGTGGAGTCATTGTCCAGCAAATGAAGCAGCGATGGAGTTGCTATAATTAGTCTCCAAGTGGGAGATTGTTGGGTGTGGAGCTTGATTATCTTTTGCATTCAAAGGTATTTCCACTTTGGACCCCAGTTCGTAATGGGGTGGCAATTTCACTTGTAAAATATTCGTTGCAGGGGGGGTCCATCTAAAAATAGATGTAAAATTGCCTTGTAAAATGTTGTAATTTTGTAGTCAATCTGGTTCGTTCATTAGGCGGAGATCTGATGATAGAATTTGTGTTTAATTTAGGGGTTTTTCGCCCTAGAAGGCAACCCCCCACTATATATGAGGGAATTATATTGTGTCTATGTAGAGCAATATTCTAAGTGAGGAAGAGAGAGGATATTGACTGAGAGAGAAGAGGGAATTACAACAGATTTGTTGTAGGTTGTATCTCTTCAGTTTAATAGATAATATAAAAGGAAGGACTGGCTATTTCTCCGTGGACATAGCCCAAATTGGGTGAACCACATATATATGTGTCTCTCTTGTTTTATGTGTTTTCTGTGTTTATATTTATGCAATATTTTATGTGTTCCATTTCTCTGTAATATATGATTTCCTGAAAATATGAGAAAAGGGAGTCGAGCCTTCTGAATGCTCCTAAAATCAGGTCTCAAATAGGTCACGCTGACATTTTTGTTATAAATTTTATTCTGGGCACTCTCATGAGCTGAAATGTTTTATACAATGATAGTAAATCCCACTGATATTGTGATAAAAATTTCAGATATTCATTCGCTATATTTTAGGAGATAAACCAGTGTAAATCGAGTTTTCTAGATACTCCTAGAATTGTGTACCAAATAGGATTGTGTTGGTATTTTTATTATAGATTTTCATCTATGAAATCTCAGAAGCTAAAACTTGAACCATAGTGAGGGATAATACCACTGATCATATGGTTCAATTTCCATAACTTTTACTACTATAGTTTAGGATATATGCATTTAATCATTCGCTATATTAGTTTGCATGCAAAGTGTTTGATGAAATGCTTAAATGGTTCAATGATTAATTGCATACAAAATGTTTGATAAAATGCCCCAATGAGTATGTCGTTTGTGGTTAGGGATAGAATTGATGTGTAATAGTATTTCTATAGTGATATATGCTTAAGTTTATGCAAATAGTTTGCTATATTAGTTTGCATGTAAAGTGTTTGAAGAAATGCTTACATGCAAATGTAATAGTATAGTAGTTGTTTGAAGAAAATGTAAAAGTATGGTAATTGTTTGAAGAAAATGTTATTTTTTCTTGGATGGGATAGTATTGTAGTATGATAATATGAATGCATCTGATCTATGTCTATTTTCATGCAAATAATTTGAAGAGTTGCATGTAAGGAATTTGAAAGGTTGCATACAAGGAATTTGAAAAGTTGCATGTAAGGAAATGGAAAAGTGGCATGTTTTTAGTTATTATGTTACAAGTGGAATAAGTGCAATGTTTTTACTTAATCTCATACAAATGTATGAGAAATAAAAATCAATTTCTTTTCAAGTATGGTTTAATTTAATAGAAATTTGGAGATCCCATTTCCATAATTGAACATTGGAGATCAGGTCATTATACTAGCTTCCTCCTTCTACCTTAGTGACCATGGATAGTAAGGGGGTATGCTTATAGGTTGTTAGCACTGGTGAATATTGATTTCAAATTAATAGACATGATGTATTATATGTTGCTGACATGTTGATTTCATGATACCTACTTACATCCTTGTATGTTAGGGTACATTTTTGAATATTTTGATTACATGTATCAATCTTATAGGTTGATTACAAGAATTGATTGCTTATGTTTGACTACATGCATTTATGCATAGGTCTATTTGATTTGGCATTTCTTATGCATATTGTTTGTTTCATGTGGCAATGTGTACAATGGAGTAATGGATGTTGTTATGCATGTATGGTCGTGGCTATGATTATGCATGTATAATACTTAAAACATGCCTTGTGAAGTCATTGTATGCAATTTAGGTGATCATGACGCTATTGGTTGTTGTGATGCTAATGTGTTGGCTAAGATAGAGAAGGAGATGTAGATCATCATAACAAGATTGCAACATTGGACTTTGGTGTAAGAGCAGATTGTCATACTTGTATGTTCGACATGCAGGTATGTAAGTTAAGGATTTTTATATGCATTAGGTTTATATACACTAGGTTTATGAAAATGTATTTGATGTTATGGTTGCATTCATGATATATGTTAGTGATTAGTGTGGTAATATGCACATGTATCAGATAGTCAAGAATGATAGCAACCTATTGTTATATGCATTGCTATTGTTGTTTATATTAGATAACTTGATGATTATGTTGTATTTTTTTATGAGTATGATATATAGCTTATTTTTGTTATGTGTTATTAACTTGATGATTAGAGTTATTTCATTGAGATATTGATGTCGTAATTTGGATTCGTCATATGTGTGATAGTTATGTTCATTGCATTGAAGATCTTGATGTTACATGTATTGTGTTAACCTAGTTTGGCCTATGTAGATGGTTACGGTTGCAATAGTTAGGTATGAGCCGACATATTTGTGATATGGTGTCGTACTAATCTAGATTTATCATAAATATGTGATTGTTATGCATGAACGACAAATGCTTATGAGCTTATCATGTGAACATGTTAGTTAGTTATTGTTAGGGATATCATGATTTATGTTTGAGTTGATATGTTGTGAATTTGTATCATGCTAACCTAGCTTTATTGTGTAGACAAGATAACCTCCCCTGGTATACATTAAGGTATGAGTTTTCTTATGTTGTATATTTGGTGCTTGGTTGTTTGATTATGACGTTTATTTGGTGTTTGAGCGTTTGGTGCCTAGTTGATTTATTTAACATGGTATGCTTGCAAGTAGCTGAATGATTGATGAATTGCTTAATATGAGTATGTGTTCCAATGATATTGTTTAATATGATTGTACTAACATTTATGTGTTGAGACAATTGATATGTACTTGAATGTAGTTGATAGTTGTAGCAATATGTCTAATGACTATGGATTATGACATGATTGTTTGTAAAAGTTGATTTCAAATTGATAAATATGATTGTCTTGATATTTGGAACATGTAGTTGACATGTGTGAGCAGTTGCAGGAAACATGCTTGATATTAGTATGACAAGTTAACAGCTGATGTGTTTATATCACTAACAGTCGGGTGATGTGATAGTGCATAGTAAGCCTCGATTGCAACAAAATAAAAATGGTAAATTTGGCAAGAATTCCTTTGGCTATGTTTGGGAACCTAATTCCAAATGAATGAGTGCCTTGCATACAGGAAGTCTTCTTAACCTTGATTTTGTCTGACATTGTGTGGATATGTGCTATATTCATGAACATGCACTTGACAAGTATATTATCTAGTCTTTAGCTATAGGTGGATCTGTTCCCTTGAGAGATGGCATGGATGTGTTCAGTTCCAAGCAGCATTCTTAGCACAATAAGATGAGGTAACTGGTGTATAATTATGCTTCATTATACTGTTATAGTTATGTGTTTATGACAGTATAATGCATGGAGTTGCATGGCAAGAGAGATTGCCATGAATCTTGAAGAAGGCTCAAGTTGAGATTTCCCTTGGATGCACTGGGAACCATGGGATTGAATCATGGTGTTTGTTGTTAGTCATGTGCTTTTGGTCTTTTGTGATTTTGTTGTGCTTGATTTGCAGATTTGTTTATGTCTAGTGTATGGCCATACCACTTTGTTTGTGAAGTCATGTTGTTATTGGTTTTTATGGTCTTCTTCTTGTTTGCTTCTTGTCTTGCCTTTTTTATGTTTTGAGTTTGGGGAATTGGTTGGGAAAGAGGAAATTTGATGGAAATCAGGAAAGATGTGTGGTACCCAACCGATGATATAAGACCCACATGAAGCTTTGTGTATGAGTAAACGTAGTGGAAGGTAAGACTATGACATTCGGTTGGATTGGTTGGGTCCACTATGGTAAATGGAAAGTAGCAGTGTAGACACAAGAAAGGTAACCAAAAAAGGTAAAGTAAATGGATTTGAGGTGTCATATGCTTTTGCTATGTTGGGAACTATCGCTCTCAATGCCTGTGCATAAATAAGGAAGTTTTCTTAACCTAGACATTATGTTATCTGGTAATTATTTTATGATCATCATTATGTTGAAGTTTATATATGTATACATGTATGTATGTATGTCACTGTCTGATAAGATAATGATTGTTTTATGCTAACGTTTATATATGTATGTATGTATCCATGTATCTATGTTACTGTCTGACAAGGTTGTCAAGGATCATCCTTGTGGAGGAATGATTGCTTATGCAGGAGAACGACCTGAAGAGGTTCTTGTTCTTACAAGGAATCAATTAGGAAGAGTAGCCATGACAGCTATAAGAGGTCAATATAATGTGGATATGATTTGATATTGTATACTTGTATTATTCCTATGTCTATGTTATAACAAGTAATTTTGAAGGATACATTAACAAAGTGAAAGAAATGTGGTATACAACATGCTAGGACAAGCATGGATGAGATACCAGAAGCAAGGTTTCTTGGTAAGGACAATGTGGTTTTGGATGTGTGATACTATTATTGAGCATACGTTGTATATGTTGTACATGTTGCATCTATGACGTGTGCGCTTATGGTGTTGTGTATACATAGCATGTGTACATGTTATTTATGCAATGTTATGTACAAGATGGTACAAATAGGGTTGTGTGAATATTGCATATGGGGTGTTGTATACATATTGTACTATCTTCATGATGTATATGCGGCATGTGTGCATATGATGCTCTTTGCATGTTGGATATCCAGTGCTATGTATAGATGATGCTATGTACATGTTGGATATGCAGTGCTATGTACACGTGGTGTTGTGTGCATGTTGTACATATGGTGTTGTGTGCATGATTGTACAAGTGGTGTTGTGAGCATGTGGTGCCATGTACATGTTGTACATAGGGTGCTATGAGCATGCGGTGTTCTGTACATGTCTTGCATGTGATGCTATGTACATGTGGTGTCATGTACACATTGTGTGTGTGGTACTATGCACATGTGGTATTTTGTACACATTGTACAATGGTGTAATGTACATGTGGCACTGTGTACATGTTGTGCAGGTGGTGTCGTGTACATGTGATGTTTTGCACCCGATGTATAGGTGGTGTGGTGTAGCAGCGGTACTATGTACATGTTGTAAATATGGCACTAGCGTACATGTGATATTTTGTACATGTCATACATGTTGTGTTATGGACATGCAGTATTATGTATGTGCATCATGCAGTCGTGGTATTGTGGCATGTGTGCTCATTGTGTTGTACGTTGTGTAGGTACACGTACTGGGTGGTATTCCACATCGGGTATAGATGGATGCATCGTGTTATACACTGGGTGTAGGTGTATGTGTTGTATGTCAGGTGTAGATGCATGTATTGCATGGTGTGGTATGTCATGTGGTTGTATGTGTGTGATGCACACTATGTGTCTATACACATGGTTGAGGAGAAGGCACTAGAAGTTTGTTGAGTGTAGCAACCGATCCGGTGTTTATACAAAAGAACAAAGGCAAAAGTAAGGATCTATGAAGGATAGATATCGGTATTGTATTTTAGTTTTATTATGCATGTGACTTATGATTCTGGTATATGATGATTACATGTGAATTATGATTCTAGTTTATGATCTACGATTCTAATTTATGCTCTATGATTCTGGTTTATGATGGTTACATGTGATTTATGATTTTGATCTATGATTGTTGTGAATTGAGCTAACCTGATGTGATATGTTTATATATGTTGATTTGGTCAAATATGCTAGTTTGGCTTGTTGTGACAGGAAGCGAACAAGATTGAAAATGTAACTTATTAATGAACTACCAATGAAATATGATGTGAATTTATTTCAATTTATTTTAAATCTAATGGAAGTTATCTTCTTGGTACAGGAAGAATGAACATGCCCAATTGGGTGGTTGAAATCGACTACGACAATTAGCAACAGCAACAAAGAAATTGGAACATGCTGGTAAAGTATTTAGGAGCAGGGACATTGTGGGACACTTGTATGCAATAGTGTCCATTGATTGCCATGAGCATGCTATGACCGGTATGGTAGTTTTGAGGTAGGTATATACCTTGGTCTTTGTATCTTCCAATGCAAGGAAGCCTTTCCAAGGGATGGACTGCCGAGGATGGGGGTGAGGGTGGAACTTGGAAGGTGAGTGACTGCACGGAAGGGGTGACAGGATTCTCGAGGGACTGTGTAGCAGAGAAGGGAAGGTTACGAATGGATTTGTTTTGGTCATTAGCATTGCCATATGGAATCAGATGCACATTGAGAGTGCGCCCTAGAAAAATGAACTGATAACTGTTCGCTGAGAGGACCAGTGGTGCGAGATTATAGCATTGGACACTGGATGCAGATTTGACTTTGCAGTGGATTATGGACTTCCTGGGAAGGAGGTGGATCCTAGTATTACTTTGAGGGTGGAGGTGTGAGCCTTTGTATTCCCTTGTTGTGGATGTAGGCATCATATTATTTTATTTGCTGGTTAAGAAAATGTGCATATGTGAATATGTGTATATGTCATTATTGTAAATACTATAATAAGTTGTGTTATAAAGCTCCATTATGCAGTATGTTGTCATGTTGTCATGATGTTTTAATTTTGAGTGGATATTTCATTGTAAATATTGCAACGAGTTGTGTTATAAAGCTCCATGGGCAATACGTTTTGTTTTCAAAAGTATTTTGGTTATAGGTGTCATTGAATACCGAGGACGGTGTTCCCCTAAGGGGTAGGAGGGGTTGTAATAGCCATAATGAAAATTCGATGTAAAAATATATAAATATTATAGATGATGGGACACGTATTCCAAGATGAATGGTGGGGAAGACATCCTAGGGGGTGTTCATTTGGTTTTTTATGGCTAAGGCAATGGCTAAGGCATAATAGAGGAAAAAAGGTATTTTGGCACATTTATTTATGAAAATAATGGAAATTAGAAGAAAAATGAGGTGAAAGGTCACAGGTTGCATGTGAGGAGGAAAATGAAGAAAAATAATGGAAATTAGGAGAAAAAGGAGTTGAAAGGTCACAAGTTGCATGTGAGGAGGAAATTGAAGGAAAATAATGGAAAATGAAGAAAACAGAGGCCTAGTTAATAAAAGGCTTATGAGGATCAGTGGGAAATACTTGGTCAGTTTAGCTTTGGAGCTCTCTCATTATTCTCTCTCTCTATCATACTCTTGGTCACTTCGATTTTTCTTGGATCACTTTGGCATTGGAGCAAGAAAGGCAAAGAAGGAAAGAGGCTACAACAGGGAAAGACAGGATCAAGAGGCTACAATAAGATTCATTGCAGGTATCAACTTGCATGTGTATTTTCCTTGCTATATTTGGCATGCATGGGATTGCATGTGTATTTTCCTTGCTATATTTGGCATGCATGGGATTGCATGTGTATTTTCCTTGCTAGATTTGTCATGCATGGGATTGCATGTGTTTACCATGGCATGGGTTTTTCCAAGTGTGACAGTATTTTTAGCCTAGCCTTGCCATTTCCTTATAGCTTTGATGAGATGGGTTCTCTCATGCGTTTTGTGGGGGATGGTCGAATTGGATTCAAAGCTAAGTGGGGTGGATCTCCGAATTGACAAACACATGGTGGTAGTGGTCCCTGAACCAGGCTGAGGATGCATGAAGCCACTAGCCTAGTAACCCCTAAACTAGACTGTGAGTTGCGGTAAAGCCAGATTGTGTGCCTAAGTGGGCCTAGGAATCCTTTCCGGTGAATGGCGGGAAATATAGTAAAGCCAAGAGGTGGATTTTCTCTCCATTTGACCTAGTGATTCCAGGATGGAATGCACAGTAAATCCTAGAGAGTATGTCTTGATGTAGGGCCTAGTGATCCCTGGATCAGATTGCGGATGCACGATAAAGCCTGAGAGACTAGGAGGCACTCAAATTCCTCACAGTGTAGGCAGAGAACTCCAGTGGCATCCACATTGATTGGTGTTTTCTGATGTGTTCTATGAGTCCCACATTCATGCTTGGAAAATGGCATGGGGGTGATTGGCTGAAGAGAAACTTGGCTCAGCCAATCCATGGTCAGGTGCAACGTGGTAGTCCCATCACCGTTTGGTTCATTGCATTTATTAATGAAAAAATAATTCCCTTGATTTTTATGTGAAAATGTATTGATACATATATGGATTTTGATGGTTGATATGTTTATTGTATTTATGTTCCTATTATGTTGTTTATATGCACATTTACCTCGGAAGGTGTTACAGAAACGGTCATCCACACAAACCACCAACCCCTGCAGTTCATATAGACACAAGAAAATTTGTAGAACAATCGCCATAAGAAATGCTCCACGTACCTACAACAGTTCCATTTGATCATTAAGTACAAGAAGGGAAGCACCAATAATGTTGAAGATTGCCTTAGTTGACCACCAGTCATGGCGTTGATCACTATGCTCGACTCATGTGGACACAAGACTTTGGGGTGGTCGCATCTTTATAAGAGCAATCTGGAATCCATCAGCACATACTAGACACTCTTGGAAGGTAAGCAAGTTCCAAATTTTCACCTCCAGGATGCACCGTTATGCCACTTGGGACATATCTATGTTTCTTATAGCGAGTGTGCCAAGACAATTTGTGAGGCACACTACAGTCGAGTCACTCGACATTTCATAGTAGAGAAAATAATGGAAGTACTGCACAAGTATTTTTATTGGCCGAACCTTCGTAAGGATGTTGGGAAGTACATTAGATCTTACATCGCATGCGCCATTTCCAAACCAACCATCAAGAAGAAAGGTCTATATACTCCTCTGCCTACTCCTAGTTGACCTTGGGAATCCATCTCCATAGATTACATGTCGGACCTTCCTTCTATTAAGCACGGAAATGACTACATTTTCGTGGCCATCGATAGATTCTCTAAGATGACCATTATGGCGGCCTACAAGAAGAGTATCACAGAAGAGGCCACTACTATGCTTTTCTTTGAGTGAGTGTGGGTAAAATTTGGGATCCGATAACCCATTATCTCAAATCAGGACAACAAATTCCTAAGTTCATTTTCATCAAGTCTTTGGTCAATGTTGGATACCAAACTTACTAAGTCCTCAGCGTTCCACCCCCAAACTGATGGCTAAACAGAGGTCGCTAATACGATGATCGTACACATTATGCGCATGTATAACTCAAAGCATCCACGCACACGGGATGAGAGCCTCCCCTATATATAGCATAACTATAGTAGAGCTCTCCATAGCTCAATGGGCCACAACCCCTTTCAGGTAGGGCTGGGATTTCAAACACTATGTCCCATTGATATGGCCATACCAATTACAGCTACTCAAACAGATTCGTCTCACATCCAGTCTGAAGCCGACAGGGCTAAAAGCTTCATTGAGCACATTCAACACATCTGCCAACAAGTCCATGATATATTGGATAGATCCAATGCTAAGTACAAGCAACACCATGATTAGCATCGAGTGCCACACAAGTTCTAGGTTGGCGACAAAGTTTGGTTACATTTACAAAAGGAGCACCTCGTTGGACCCCACTGCAAGACTTGCCCACTCTGATATGGGCCATACACCATCACTAAGGTTGTAGGGGACAATGCCTTTAAGCTTAGCATTCCACTATTCCTTGGTTTGTACCCAATGTTCAATGTAGACCACCTTTGGCCATACTTTCCACAATTTTTGGACACATTCGACATTGCAGAAGAAATCACACCAAAAAATTTAAACCCTACATGGAATAAGCCACAATTGACCAAATCATGGACATGTAGATCAAGAACACTTGCCAACATAGGATCCATCTATATCAAGTTGTCAAAGCAATCCAACTCGTTCACCAGGGAACAAGTTCAACAAAAATTTCCTCACCTCATGGAGGCTCTGCATGCAATGGGTCCATTGCTTCCTAAGGAAGGAGGACTGATCCAGGTGGACATTCGTGGTCACCCTCCTATTCCACCTAGATCTCCAATTGGTTTCATTTGTTTCCTTGTTTATTTCAACATTTACTATTTTTAGCAATTTTTCGAGTCTTGAACTTCCGGAGCAGTTTTGACCCCCTAAACGGTGTTTTTTTGAGGTACGCAGTAGGCCCATGGTCATAAGCAGGGGCCTGCACAAATCCTGTAGTACTCAAGGATGTATTTCCAACAAGGTACCATACACGAACGGATATCATATGATCAAGTCACGACCTCGAGAATTTGACTTCCCAACTAACCCCAACAAGGCCCACAAACTCTTGGTTTTCCATCTCCTGGGGTTAGGGTTTTGGTTGTTTAGGGTTTTCCCTTGTTGTTCAATAATAAATAGGCCCTTGAGCCTCATTATAACACAGTTTAAAGGCATGTAGCTGCCATATCTCTTCTCAGAGATAAGTTACCATCGCCTGAGCTAGTTTATTTTTATTTTTGTATGTAAGCATATTACAATTCTTTGATATTAATGAAATGAATTTTTATTTCTATTGCATCTCTATGTGTATGGGTATTTCTATATTTTTGTGCATTCTTGCATAATTCCATATCATTATTTTCTCATTATGTATTTTATGAACATAGAAACTCTACCAATTGCTTAGAAATTTTAGGGATTTGAATTTTCTCATTGCATCTTATCAATTCACTATTGCTTTCTCTTTTTCCTCTGGGGTGTGAATTTTATTTTCTCTAATAACTTAAATCACATGCAAAGAAAGAACCATTGTAATTTTTTCATGTCATAATCTACAACCAAATATGTTTACACAGCACATAGTTTATTAAATTTGCAGGAAATCAAGTATCAAATATTGACAATGGACACCCAAAGAATAGCTCAGGAAAAGTGGAAAGAAATTGTTAAATCCTACAAACAAAATATTCACCTTCCACACTTATTACTAGTGTAGCATCATCCATGACTCAAGAAAAAAGTAAAAATCTTAGTTCTGGAAAATTGGTTTTTGGTCAGTCAACAAGTCGTCAATATGAGCAAGATAATTTTTTGCAAATTATTTCCAAACCAAATGCATACAGTTTAAACACCCAATTCCAAAAGTGTCATCAATAGAGAAAGAATTCAACATGGTATAAACGTATAAAGTGATAGAAATGAACAGCCTAAATGGGTTGCTACTCGTTTAGTAGAAAATCAGAAATAATGGTCCATCGAAAAAATTATAGAAGAGGACATAATTTTCGATGAAAGTCTTCTCACATTACAAAATGTAAAGTATGACAAGACCAACAAAAAATTGAGAGTTGAAAAGGTAAATATTGAAAATTGAAAGATTATTGTTCAATAACACATGGATATTGATATGTTTAGTGTTGATACGATGGGGCTCATGGTATTGCAAAAATATACCAATGACGAAATTACTAAAGGCGTTACCAATGTTCTTGCAAAAAATCATATGTTGAAACAGAAATTAAAAGAACTACAAGACATTGCAGATCTAGTTCCTTTGTTAATGACTCCACTAGTAGTACAGTCGCCTTCATTGTTAATTCCTATTGTTGCAACACCACAACCATTTAACAAGGATATGAATCTACATAATGTAGTGAAGACATATATCTTCGAGAACATGTGCCAAGTATATGCCTTGCGAGCAATTTTCGATTTAACATGTTTACAAGAGGAAATGACGAAATTTAAGGACTTGGTTAACAGTTATCTTACAAAAGACAAGAAAATTGTTAACAATGAATTAAATACTTTTAAGCGTAGGCTAGAAATACTCTTTGACATTGAAAAGAAAAACCAACAGTTACCAAATGTTGAACGAGTGAAGCAATTGGAAGTTGCATGGACCGACAGGGTCACTATGCTTGAGAATATCAAGTCTTCTTGTAGTGAATTATCCAAAAGGAGGGATGGTGCCTATTTCAAGGCAATGGACATTATAAAAGGCTTAAACAGTTTCAGTATGTTGTAGGATTTTGAGTTAATTTCAAATGATATGTTACAAATGCAATTACAAGAGAAAAAAATAGAAAATGGCAATAGAGTTTGATAAAATCATTGATTTTACTGCATAACATATTGACACATAGCTAATTATTTCTCTAAGGTCAATAAGAAAATTGCTATGTTGGTTGTCGACGCGCATGAAGAAACTAAAGAAATTGAAAAAGATATTTTCACCAAAAACATGAAAATGGAAATCACAGTTCCCCCAATGAGGACTACATTAAAAGAACAGTCAATGTGTTTCTTTAGCGAGTCATGGACTAGTAATACATCTTACAAGTTGCTTTTTTATAGCTGCAGATATCATTCAAGGAAGCAGAACACCAATTTTCACTACAACAATTCCATTTACTTTACAATTTTCTTTGGACAATTGTGATTCTATTTAGAAATTTTGTCTTTGAAGACAATGTTTTGAATATGCTCTCATATAAATATAAGTTATGTCCACCCTCATTGACATTTTATTCTAACATAGTGTTTTTTATAAATTTCCAAAAATATGCTTTCAGCCTTTTTGTTACATTTAGTGTTGTGTTGTTTCTTTAAACAAAATTAAACATTTGGCAATGGTTTGGGATTCTAGACATATATCTCTTAATAATATAATACTACAACAAAAAGTTATGTTGAGCACAACAACTTGCTTCCGCACAGTCCAATATTTACACAAGAAATATTGTACTTAAAAAACTATAAATCCAAAAATCATAGATATAAATTAAATTAAATTAGCTCTGATCTTGTTGAGAAAAAATGTTTTTAATGCCTATGTCTTGAATCTAAACACGTTGTGAATTAGTTCTTATTTACAAATTGAACTACATGAACTATTTTGCATTCAAAACTACATGACTATATCGATTTTATGATAACGTTTTTTATTTGTATTCGACCATATGCTTTG
Source organism: Pinus taeda (assembly GCA_000404065.3). NCBI lineage: Eukaryota > Viridiplantae > Streptophyta > Pinopsida > Pinales > Pinaceae > Pinus > Pinus taeda. Next base: position 16,565 of record APFE030479475.1, read on the forward strand.
AAACTTTATTTTATATCTCATATTGCATTATTGATTAATATAAAAATTAACATTATTGCTAATTGTAATTCATATGAGTTAAGATTGAGTAACTCGTTTAAGCTCGAATTGTGAATTTTTGCAATGATGCTAAAATTGAACTTGTCAATCTAAAATATTACCTATAATATTATCAATAAAAGCTCTTAGTGCCAAGTGTCGAGTTCCGCACAGAAAAAGCTTTCTACATACATTGAAGTTCCTCTGTACAAACAAAGCTTTTTTTCAATGAATATGGTTTTGTAGATCATTTTTAGTGCATTTCGCATAACTTTTACTCAATTGATTACTTATGTGCATTATCTATAACTAAAGTATTAGCAATAATACTAGCAATAAAATTGTTTCATGCAAAGTTTATGTAGTCAAAGTTATACAAATGTGTCTTTTTTGTTCTGAGATTACTGGATGACCTACATTTTACTAAATTTAGTGTTGATATGCAATATTTTTAACTAAAATATGAGCTATAATATTAGCAATAAGTGAAAAATGAATAAATCCACACAAAGAGCACTTCCACAAGAGCCTAAACAAATTGATATCAGAAATATTCGAAAATAAGCAGTATTTAAACTTAAAAGTATTAGCAATAACTTCACATGTGTCTCAATATATAATGTGTTAATAGGAAGTTGTGCAAACATCGTTGTGTGGAGAAAACCAATGTGGAACAAGCATGGGCTAAGACATAAATGCAGACGAAATGCAAATCCCACTTAATTAGTTGCAGAGATAAGGGGATATGCATTATTTATCACTAAAATATTAGCAACAATATCGTATAAGTCCAGTAGTTTCCTCGGTCTTATTGCAAACAATACATATGCATTGTTTAAAACTAAAATATTAGCAACAAAAACCTTTAGTGTGAAGTGTGTGATCTGCACATTGAAAGCTTCCTCTACACAATGGAGTTCCTATGCACCTTCGCACAAATGCCTTATTTGAAACATATTCGGAGATACAAATATAATCATAAAGAAATAGCATGTGTGGAAAAATCCTTGCAGACATCGTTTTGCATAGCAAGCAAGGCAGAACAAGCGTGGTCTAACACAAAAATGTGGGAAAAATATGCACTCACAACCACGCCCACATTCAATATTAATGTGGTTTTGTACATAATTACTTAAATAGCAGTAGTTATAACTAAAATATTAGAAATAATATTAGTAGTCAATAGAAAGTGCATATATCTGCCCACACAAGAGCTTGAACAAGTAGATATTCAAAATATTTACAACTAAATTATTAGCAATAACTTTGTATACGTTAATATTTTACTAAAATAGTTACTTTCTTTGGTATAGTCTACCCATACGCTAAAATAGAAATGTGGGCGACTATAGAATCCACTTAATTAGTTGTAGAGACAAATACATACGTATTATTTATCATACATTGAAAGCTTCCTTCGCACAATGAAATTTCTTCACACTTCTACACAAATTAAAATATTATTATAAAATAAGGGCGGGAGTGGGGTGGAGGTAGGCTACACAAGTCATTATGCAGAGATACTTTTAAAAATTTCGATATCATATATCATAAGAATGTTTACATAGGCGAGGATATATGCGGGAGAACGTGGAATATTATCATGTTTCTTTGTGTAGATATTTTTCTGTGTGGATTATGAAGTTTGTGCGAAAAATAAGTTGCGTACGTATTTTGATTTTAGAGCTATGTATCTTTACGTAATGATTAATATTGTTAGTTTCCATTATGCAGGGTGGTGCATAGGGTATTGTTCCAATGTTATTATTTTCCTGAGCCATGCAACTTTGATCTGCCTTAACAGATATAATCAATTAAATAATAATCTAAGCATAGACAATGGTATTGAGAAAATATGCCTTTGAAATCTTTCTCTGCACAATGCATCTCATTCGCACTTTCGCACATATCCCTAATTATTTAGAATTAAAATATTATCAAAAATATAAGCATAAAGTATTCATTTTTAATACTAAACTATTGGCAATAAAAGCCTTTAATGTGAACGTAGGTTGAAAATATTTATGAGAATAAAATCAATTAAATAGTGATAGAGGCAAGGACAACCGTACAATGAAATCTTGAAAGCTTTGTCCGCACAATGGACCTTTTAATTATTATCTAGGGAAGGAGTTGTGTGGGGATGGTTATTCATGTGCGGAGGTTATGTGGAGAACAAATGCATGTGTAGAATTTGTGCAGGATGAGGAAAATGCAGAGGATCCTTTTAATTGTAATGTGTTTTGATATTGGTTTTAATTTAGTTTTCTAAATGCAGAAGTGCATACAATGGAAGCTTGAGATCTTAAGACAAAACGACTAGTTGTGCAGACAAATCCTTGCGGACCTAAAATAGCATGTTGCAAGGCCATTTTTGTTATGCATTTGCGGAAACGGTAATAATGACATATAGCAAATGAAGAATAATAAAAATGAAATGTGAATCCTGCATTAACGATTCATGTTTGTCGATTTCATATTCGCATTTGCAAGTTCTTCGCTGATGAACTTGTTTCCTCAGGCTCATTGTGCAAACAACTGCATATGCTCCGCATTGTTATCCTATATCGATAAATAGTTTCATTTTAATTTATTTTAACTAAAATAGATAATAGTTATGAGCAAAAGAGAAAACGGTTACTAATTGTATGAAAGAAGTTATACGTAGGTGGCAATAACAAGAAAATGCAACTACAAAAAGCACTCTCAAATAATAATTTAATAACGTATATACGAGAAAACAAATAGTTGTGTACTGAAAGCTATCTAGAAACACATTGAAAGCTTCCTCTACACAATACAACTCATTCTAATTATTTACAATTGAAATATTATCAATAATATAACCATAAAGTATTCATTTTTAATACTAAACTATTGGCAATAAAATCCTTTAATGCTAAAGTAGGTTGAAAAGCTTTATGCAAAGAGAATTAATTAAACAGTGGTAGAGGCAAGGGAAACTGTGCAATTAAAGGTTGAAAGCTTCTTCCACACAAGGGACATTTTAATTATTATCTTGGGAAGGATTTGTGCAGAGATGGTTATCCATGTTTGAAGATTATGCAAATAATCAATGCATGTGTGAAATTTGTGCAGAATGAGGAAAATGCAAAGAAGCCATTTAATTGTAATGTGTTTTGATATTGGTTTTAATTCAATTGTTTGAATGCAGAAGTGCATACAATGAAAGCTTGAGAGCTTAAACAACAAAATGACTAGTTGTATGGACAAAGCTTTGTGGACCTGTTGTGCTATACAACAACCCCCCATTTCAATTTATTTTACTTTAGAAAATTATAAATTGAAATGGGTCCCTTTTAGAATAAATTGGTATTAGTTTATCACTTTTCTAAAGGTTTGGAAATAAACAAAACAGCTTTAAACCTTTTGAAATAAATCAAAACGAATAATCCTTTATTATTGCGATAAAGTGATCGCAAGATCGCATATTGAAACAACAAAGGATGCATAAACCATGACCCATTGATTTTCCCCGATGCAATAAAATCAAAATAGCCAATGGATATCAGGAAAACAAATAATAAAAAAGGTCCCTCCCCTTCACTCCGACACGATATCACAATCGGCGGTCGGGGAATGCGACGTGAACATAACAAACTCTCCTCGTTCAATATCCCGATGCGAGTCAAGCGATATCACTATTGGCGATCGGGGATTCCATAAGACTTAAATAAAGTTGCCCAAACTTTCCTCCGATTACCGATTGCGATGAGCCTAAAGTGCGACTTTCGAAAAGGATCAATATGATTTCGCTATATTAAATATTAATTATCATTGAAAGCCTTTTTAGAGATCCACTCGCGTCCAACCGCCAAAAAATCAAATCCACGCTTAAACCATTATTCGGCAAATAAAGGATATAATGAGAAATTAAATGATTGACAGGTTTTAACGGCCAATTAATGAGCAATCATGCCTAAATCCTTTTAGAGATTGCATCCGCGGGATCCTTATCATAAATCCTCCATTATTCATTGATTAACGCAATTGCCTCATACTTGGTTTTAGCCATCTATTCTCTGCATTACGTTAATTTTTCTCTTGCGTAGAGTTTTTCCGCATTAACGATGGGAAAGAAATCTAAGAAGTCTGGAACGCCTTCGGCTCCTATGGTAATAGGACAACATGCCATCGATCCGGGACCAAGCAAGAAGGGATTAATCTCAGATACCACATGTCTCAGCCTTGGCAGCACTACTTGGCAAAGTATTTACAATTTGGCAGAAGCCGAGGACCCTCAGCAAACATCGGTACAAGCTTCAGCAAGTTCAAACCGGAAATTTGATGCTACTTTAAAAGATTTGGTTGATTCCTACCTACATATGATAGCAGCTCGAGAGAAAATTCTTCCGTATACGGATGTGGTGAGATGGGAAATTGAGGAAATTCCAATCATGGAAAGAACATTCTGCACTGTTGATGGAAGAGTATTTGGTTCATTTTAGCCCAACGATTTCAGACAAATGTACCACTTGCTTGAGCCAGAAACGAAGTACAATAAAGCATTTCTGGAGAAGTTTCGAGATGAGAATGAGACCGAGTCAGTGCCTATACGAGAATGGAGACAGAACCCGACGAAACACAAACATGAGTCTTCGGGTAAGTACTCTGTTGACTCTTTATGCTCTCCTTATTGTTATGTTGGAGTCATGATGTGTTGATTATGGGGATTGCATGATTCTTCCAAGTCTTCCATAGAGATGGTTCCTTTGATGGAAGCGACATGTAATAGTGAGATAATGGATTGGGGGACTATATTATCGGATAAGTTAGCTATGGCTATTCTTGAATTCAGAAACAAATCTCGTGTTACTGATAGGTTCATCCCTCCATTTTATTTTAGTGCCTACATTCTAGATACCCTTTGTTTCAATTCTGAGTTTCCTATGTTAGGGTGGAGATGGACTCCATAGGACCCTATGCCTATTCATGTCTACCACCAGAAATTATGGAAAGCTCATTATAAACACCATTTATACCAAGTCTGCAATGGATTTATGCTACCTCTTTACTATGCAATTTTTGATAAACCTGCCCCTAAGATCTCTTCTAAGGCTGAGATTGACTTGACAGCCCTAGGAACCTGGTTCGAAGAAGAAAAATTCACCTATGTAAGAGTTTTCGGTAGTCAGGCCAGACCTCATGTCCTCCCCTTGTACATACCAGACAAGCTATTAGCTCGCGAAATAGCATATCAGCTTACAACTGCGTCAGCCACTAAAACTCTCAGAAATTCAAAGAAGCAAGTTTGGCCTCCTTTTCCTCTTAGGTGTGGCGTCTATACTCTGCATGATTATAAACATGCAGAGAAAGAGGCAGAAAAAATGAACGTCCTAAGTCTCGCCACTCTGCCTAATAGACGTTTTGACCCGAAGAAAGTCATCTACAATGCCCTGGATCAAGCCAAGCTCACTAAATTCGAGCACAAGGAAGATGAGTTTGATGACCTATTCTCCTCCGCCGAGTCAATCTTCCAGGTACAACAACTTGCGAGGATGAGATATCGTGATGACGGGTTAGTAGAATTTAACAAACTTAGAGAACAGAGGTTGCAAACTCTGCCTTTAGATTTGTTAGCTACTACCCCGACGATTCAGTCAAGCGAGCCTGAGCAGCAGCTTACTAATGAACCTCTTGCTACATCCGCAATCTATGAAGAAGTCCAGAGAAGAGAGCAGGAGGAACTCCGAAGATTAGAACAGGAAGAGGCACAGAGAAAAGAACAGGAAGAGGCACAGAGAAAAGAACAGGAAGACGAACGGAGAAAAGAACAAGAGGAGGAAGAAAAGAAGCAACAGGAGAGAATAAGGGAAGAAGAACAAAAAAGGCAGCAGGAGTAGAGCAACAAAGAAATAAATGTGGATACTCAAGTGGACCCAAGATTGCTTGAAGAATGGCAACAATTCAATACAATTATAGGCAATCTTGAGACCTCAACGGACGCATCACCCGATGCAATGAGTGCTAAGTGAACTATTCAAAAATCATGAGAAATTAGTCAGTTACAACTACCTCTCATGGAAATGGTCATACGTGAATGGCTTACTTAGCGCAGTTGAATCCCAAAATGATATCTAATATAATGCACTGCGTAAAACCCCCATACTTACATCCAAAGCTGCTGATACACAAGATACGCATCATAGGAGGTTCCAATCAAAGGAACCAGCGGTCCACCCTCAAGTACAGTAGTAGAAATAATTCCGAAGAACCCCTCCGATCAAATTATTTTGCAAGTAGAGGACATTCCTCCACTAGATGTTTTCTATAGCCTAAAACACAGGGCTATGATAAAGCGACAACGGAAAAGAAGGATTGATCAACCTTCTATGTTCCCTGAACAAACAATAACAGCAAATGTGGTATGGAGAGAAGAATTCGACCCCTCCGATGACCTAACCAAGTTATCTCAATATGTCAGTGCCTATTCGGTAGCCACCATGGATAAGGCATCGGAGGTAAGTAATTTATTGAAGGAAAAGGATCAAGCGATCGCTTTATTGCAAGCGCAGCTATCGGAAGAGCAACAGAAGTCAGAACAGCTACAACAGCAACTATCCACACAGCAACAATTAAACAACCAGCTAATAAAACAGTTGCATGAAGAGAAGCATAGGATCAATTCGGGAGCAATCCAGAAATAGAAGGAACTATCTGAGGCATTATCAAAGTTGAAGGCGATGAATGAACAGATGGCAAAGACAAAAGATGAGCAAATTGCTCAATTATCAGCTCAAGTAGAAAGGTTCAAGAGTCTTCCCCAACCTGCTGAGTTCAGAGCAGAGGCAATGCAAATTAACAAGGTATTAATAACACAAATAAGATTGTTATGTCACAAAATCGCCCAAGTTGAACCTTTATGCGACATAACATCATCTATAATAGATAAGTCAATGGATGCCAGGCAGGATTTAGAGCAAGCTGAAGACACTTTGATAGATTTTCTTACATGGTAGGACTCTAATGAGGGAAAGGCAGCAAACTTGCCCAAAATCTTAGAATCCCATAAGGAAATCCTATTCACAGAATGGC
>APFE030479475.1:23759-51002 GCA_000404065.3 Pinus taeda
AGCAGAGAGAGCTGTTTCCCGATGCAAGTTATCTACAAGCAATTTAATTGACTTGATCAATAACACTCTCTATTTATCTAACATGATTTCTCAATGTACATCAGGTAAACTATTATCGGCCAAGACATTGGAGCAGTCATGTAACCAAGAGCTTGAAAAGAATGGGAGATTGATCTCAGGGATTAAAAGTTTAACTTGGGACACCTATTGGTTGTTCCTAGTAAAACCATATAGTCAGAGAGCCGCCCTCAAATGCTTGACGAATGCAATCGGGTGTATCATTCCCAATATACATGATGCCACCTATGCTGCTCAAATCAATTCTCGACTCAGCCGCCCTCAAGAAGTGGAGCCAATGCTGGCAATATACCAACTCAAGACAAAGGGCAAACAGCCAGAAGAATGAATCATCGCTTCCAATTTCCAGATCACTGTGGGGGAGATATTTTAAGATCGAATTATACCAATTTAGTAGCATTTTAATTTTGTAGTTTGTTAGCTTAGTTTAGTATTTATAGACCCTTTCATGCATTTAGAAAGGATCGTAAAGTTTTTGTATATGACTTAAGCTTGAATTTGCACTAATGTACTTCAAGCATATTCTTTTATGAAGATTGGACCAATCTTTCCAAATTTTGACAATGAAGCTTTGATATGAATGTGCACTATTGCCTTTATTTTAAAGTATTTCTGAATCGAAAGAAGGAATTCAAATTGCGATTGGCGTAGGGAATAATTCGCAGCTCATATGGTACTATTATCTATGTCTGAATTTATTCCTTTTATGTGAATTGTTGTTTGGTCATTTATGCTATTGTTGAATATACGAATGTATTTTAACAGTAAACTTTATGCTTTCCACTATTGGATGTTTACAGTTTGCTATTCTTTCAATCATGCATGTATCAGTAATATAAAAGAGAAGTGTAATATCGCTTTATCAATTACTTTGTTCAACTATTTGAACGAAGCAATTATCATTTAAATAAATGTCTTTGTTTATTGCATAGTGTCATCTATATGCCTATCAGCAAACATAGATTATTAAACATTGCACTTAAAGAATAGAAGCTTTCCGGGATAAAATAGTCATTTATATTTTTCATTTATAGAATAAGTCCTCCATTTATTATCACTTGTTAGAAAACCAATCATTCATTCACCCCGTTTCTATTCACTATTGGGAAATTGGTCCCATTATATCCAGTCGGAGCCACCATCCCAAACGGAAAAGGAGTTGTATTAAGGTCCAGACTGGGTGGTTATCTCCCGATGTTGATGTAACGATTTTCGGGGCATCAACAGGACCCAAAATAAGATGCTACAAGGTCATTTGTTATGCGTCTACAGAAACAATAATAACGACATATACCAAATGCGGAATTTAAAAAAAAAATGAAATGTGAATCTCGCTTTAACGATTCACCATTGTCAATTTTTGGTTCACATTTTCCAGTTTCTTAGTTGATGAACTTGTTTTGTAAGGCTCATTGTGCGGACAAGTGCATATGCTCGGAATTATTATCCTTCAGCAATAAATAGTTTCATTTTAATTCATTTTATCTAAAACAGATAATAATTATGAAAAAAAAGACAAAACCGTCACTAATTGTGTGAAAGAAGTTGTGTGGAGATGGTAATAATGATAAAATGAAAGTGCAAAAAAAATTCTTGAATAAGGATTTAATAACGTATATACAAGAAAATTACTATTTGTGTGGAGAAAGCTATCCAGAAACCCTTGATAAATTAATTAGCGGTAGAGGCAGGGGTTATATTGCATCGCAACTATTATTCTTGTTGAATTTGGTATTTTATGCATATTTGCTTCTTTCATTGATAACAATATTGGACATCACTTATGCTTATTGAGAAGACACACAATATTTCTTAAATCTAAATCGCTAATGAAATAGTCATGAATATGAATTTCATTTTGTTTTATCTAAAGGCTTGAATTGTGGAGTTTGAAGTGGAACATTGAGAAATGTGAAAAGGATAAGGTAGAGAGGTCATGTGACCTATGAAAATCTTTCAATGTATGATAAGATTAAAATATAAAGCCATTTTTTGCACACAAATGGGTTTGAGTTACAATTATGCAATCCTAAATTCAATTCCTTGATATTCGTATTTCAACTTTTGATATTTCATCATGTCTCTGTGTTTGAGTTTGTTTCTTGGTCAGTTACCATATGCAAGTTTTTTACTTTTCATATTAATCATTGATGTAGTTTATTAAAATTACTATGATATTTGATCCAATCAATGAAATTTTATTTAAATTTTACCTATATGTTTTTTTTTTAATAGAACATTAACTTCATTCTTTATTGATTCTATTTTGTTTGTTTCTTTGAACTTAAAACACAAAAATACCTATGTGGAAACACACAAACCACAATAATTGTATTATCATTTTTTGTATATTTACATTTAAATTTTACCATCACTAAGTGGAAAAAAATAATTTTCAATTTCTTTGATTTTCTTGTTAGGGTTAAAATTCATTTCATATCAATGCAAATCTAGGGTCTTCTAAAGTAATATGATGGTCAAACTTTACTTGAGTGTTGATCAAAAATGGATTTTGGATAGACTCCTAAGTCTAAGTGCTTCTCATTGAGCAAAATTAAAGTCCAAGGAAGTTCCTAGAAATAGCCCCATTGTAGAGTCGCCTCATTTAGAATGTACTGCAACTTGAATGGGCCAAAACTGACTTAGGATGTAGAAGTTATCATAAAATGAAGTTGCCTATATCCCTTGGAAAAAGAGGCAAAATCCATTGAAAGTGGGTCCTAAAAACTCTCTAAATCCTCAAAATCTCCTAAAAGGTCAAAACTAGCGCAAAATAAGGACCTCTTAAAAAGTCTGATTACACTATCAGGACCCAAAAATATGAAGAAATGACGGAAATGAGGCCTATCTGAGTCTTGAACAATGAGTGAATAGGAGTCGTCAGATCTGGCCGATCAACAGTCCAGATCTGATCGGCAATCGCAATCGGCAGTGGCTATCAGAGGATATTGGAGCACAATCTATGGTTATTGTGATTGTGACATAGCAATCAGAGATTGCAATGGAGCGATATCACAATCAACGACCATAATAGAGCGTTACACTAGCCCGGGGCGTGAATGATATGCAATTGTGATTAATCGCATCGTGATATTGCAATCAAAGAAACATAATGGAGCATGGCTTATACCCATATATATGCGATGTGATCAACTAGACCTGATAACAAATATAAATGCTATTTGATATGATTTGAGATCCATCAAACGACAGATTTCTGTGTATTTCGTGTATTTTTTTTATTAAACATATTACAAATAAAATGCGTCGATGCGATATTACGGACCCAAAAGGATCTATTAACACTGTTACATATGATTTCAAGTCTGATAAAAGGGATTTTCAGCGTTTTAATGTATTTTTGAAGTATAAAGGAAATTCACAATATAAGCGGGATTTCAGGCGGGCCAAAGGCGGAACGCAGTTTGGGTCGAGCTCCGTCTGAAACCATACATCAACTGCCACATGTCCAGGTTGACGAGAGAGGAAACCACCCTCATCGGGCGATTAACCCCCGTACGAAAGGGGCCACCTGAAATGAACCACAACCGTTGGATCTGGATTTCCCAGATCAACAGTGGAGATGTGTTCTCGCAACAAAGGCAGACCCAATAGGAGAATAGGATGCGTTTATGAATATCTAAAGTCTGGATGAACAGTGTTTTGGAGGACTTCCCGTTTTTTTTTATGGCGTTTCTCTATGTTAACAAAAAATGATTGTTTCTAAGGATTTCAAGCATTGATTGCCCCTTCCGTTACGAAATAGGTGGCATCCATCCATGAGGGTATTTAGCAATGATTGCTAATGCTCAAAGAAGGGATCTGAGCATACCAGAATAGGAAGACAGAGAGCCCGAAAGGGAAGATGAACCAACAGTGCCAATTTGGCTTTCAAAGCCACAAATCAGTAGAAACGGGGATTTTTTTGCTGTTGTTGATTGTTGGGGGTTGGTGAGGTTGTTTTGTTGCTGACAGTGAAGCCAAAGCAGGAAGTTGAGGCGAAGGAGGCAGTGCAGAAGCAAAAACGTAGCTAGGGGAGTCACTTGGAGTTCAAGTGAAAAGACCAAAGAGTTGTAATTTGACAGAGAGCCAAAGAAACCAAAGCCAGAGAGCCAGAGCCAGAGCCAGAGCTAGAGCCAAAGAGCCAAATTCAGAGCCAAAGAGACAAAACCAAGAGCCAAGAGCCAGAGCTTCAAGAGCCAAGGGATAAAATGGTGTCTGAACCCACTATATCTGTGTAGAACAGTAGGAGTTGAGCCAAGAGCTTGTAAAAAGGACTTATACCATAATCCTAGAGAGCCTAGTTGAGTTGACTGGAGCTCACGGAGATGTAGCCCAAGAGTTATGGGTGAAATCCTAATTAAATTGTTGTTTCTGTGTGTGTTTTATTGTTGCATTGTCTCTATTGTTTTATTTAATGTTATATGCATTTATATATCAGTTTAAGTACATCCTTATAGCACAACAACAAAAATTAAAGTATGTAATTAGTCAAAAATAAATGCAAGCATACACCTCTAACTTCAAGCATTTCTTAATTCCGCATTGGTTAATCATAAAGACTTGGGAAAATTTAAAGCTTTGGAACTGGGAGAGGTTCTTGTAAGTTAGACAAGAAGCCTAAGTGCCCCATTTTTAGATTAGATGGTATCGAAGCTAAAGTTTGATTAAACCCACCTTCAAAGGAGGTTATATCAGAATGTTCTATTGACAAAGCAAAGATTGCTTGTCTGAAAGGTGTTTTAGCAGTCAAGGATTGATTGTATGATTGATTGTATGCTTGTATTGCAGACTAACTATTTTCTGAGTTTGCAGAGGTGAAGGCAAGGCTACTGATAGCTTAATCCAGGAAGGACAAATAGGAATAAGGATTGAAGGCATTCTTCTATCCCAAAGGACCTCAAGGCAATCCAAAGCATAAGAGTTTTGTTGCAAGAGGTTTCTTAAATAAGCTCTTTATTTATCTTGTTGAAGTTTTTTTGTTCATTGGCATAATGACAACTTCTACAAGTGGGTCCTCAAATTCTCCTCTCTTCACAAGATTCTTTGATGAAGACATGAAGCAAGAATTTTCCACCATGATGGATATGGTGAGAGAAATGTATGAGGATGGAAGGAAGAGAAACATGCTTAGAAAGAAGTTGAATTCCATGAAGGAAGAGAAGCAGTTGCTTGCTGAAAAACTGCAAGAAATGGAGAGGAAACTTCATATTGCAAATATGAACCTGAAGAGGATGCATGAGTTGGAAACACAGCTCTTTGTTGCCCAAGAAGCCTTAGTCAAGTACCAGCTTGAAAAAGAGGTAAACCATTGTAGTTTGTCTTCAAATTCCTCTAAGGATGCTTATATTAGTTCTTTTGAAAAAAATAGTAGAGGCATAGGTTCCAAGCTAATGTCCAAGACGGGCTATGAAGGAAAGGGCTTGGATAGAAATGCACAAAGTATTGTTGAGCCAATAATGATCAAGGAAAGGCCTAAGTATTTGGGTCTTGGATATGGACAAGCTTATGGAGAAAGTTCCAAAGTTACCATGAAGGCCATTGAAACAACTCCAATAAGGGGTTGCATTACAGAGTGTGAAGATTGTATTCAAGAGGGATGCAATAGATTGAAACATCGTTTGCAGGATACAGGTGTTCAGAAGCACACACTTAAACCAGAGATTTGGGGAGACTCCAACAGCCTTGAAGAGATTGATGGTGTTCCAAACGGAGCCACTTCTTCATTTGCTTCACCTCCTCATGAAGGCAATAAAGTTGAAAGAGAAAGGTATAAATCTAGTTCTAAACATTTTCCTTTTGATTGTGCAAAGCATGGTAAATTTCCACATAAATATGGGAAAAGAATTACATGTTCCTTTTGTGGGTTGGATAGCCATGATGTTTCTAGATGTTGGAAGAGAATGGCCACATACAGGAAGCAGAAGAAGGAAAAGAAGCAAGCATCCAAAGGTCTGTTGGACAAGGAAAATAATGTTGTCAAGAGGATGCACATGCAGTGCACTTACTGCCATAAGCAAGGACATCTTGCTGCAAAATGTTGGACTTTGAATTGAGCAAAGCTTCCACAAAAGCTAAAGAAAGTGGAAAGAGAAGATGGCAGAAATGGAAGTGAATATTCCATGAATTATGTGTCTCAGAATGATTCACATGATGATGCTGATGTGCAGACAAAGGTAGTACCTTTGAAAGGGATTGTTAAGGAACGGTTAGAGTTCTTATCCGATTAAGATTGCATGTCTATTGATGCACCTACATTATATTTCATTTCAGCTTCGAAAGTGCAGTGTGCTTAGGCAAAAATTGAAATATGAAATGCATGCATGAGCTTGAGATGCTTGAACACAGGGATGTTGATGATTTCCTTGTTTTTGAACATGTATGTGTAATTAACTTGTAGGGTTGATTGCTTTGACATGCATGTGATGCCATGTTGACCTGGGAGAAGTTAACTTGGTCTCCAAATGGAGGTAATTATGAAGTGTTTCATCTTTTGAAAAGAGTCCTAATGGTCTTTTTCTACATGCTTTACTTGAAGGGTCATTTGTTTAAAGGTTTGTTTTGTGGGCTTGTTGTCTAGTCCATCATTTGTATACAAATGTAAGACATGGAGGTGTTCACAAAATGTGAAATCTATTTCTTTTGTTGGAGCAAGAGTTTAGGCCATCCAATTTTTCTTGTTTGTATTTATGTTGTTGTTAACAGTTTTTGTTGACAGCTTGCCAAATAGGTGCAAATGAAAGTTTTGTGGAGCAGATGTACTTCACATTTGTTTGAGCCACCTTGGATCAATGATCAAGGTAGAGAAGCTCAAAACTACCTTCTATAACCATTTCAACAAGAGTTGCTCCAAGAAGGCAAGGAGGAAGACAGTTCTTCCCAAGAAGACCAACCCATCCAGGAGGGGAAGTGGTCAGAGACTTTGGTTCAGAGGCACTATGCAAAGGCAATTATAGGAAGTATGAAAGAAGAGGGTGAGTCACTCTCATTTACTATTCAAATCAGTATATTAGTCTTTTGGAGATCAAAAGTTATTTTAGTGGGAAGGCGTGATCCAAAATGGATTTTGGATAGACTCCTAAGTCTAAGTGCTCCTCACTGAGGAAAATGAAAGTCCAAGGAAGTTCCTAGAACTAGCCCCATTGTAGAGATCATCTCATTCGAAATCTACTACAACTTGAATGGGCCAAAACTAACTTAGGATGAAGAAGTTATCATAAAATGAAGTTACCTATATCCCTTGGAAAAAGAGGCAAAATCCCTTGAAAATGGGTCCTAAAAATCCTCTAAATCCTCAAAATCTCCTAAAAGGTCAAAACTAACACAAAAGGAGGACCACTTAAAAAGTCAGATTACACTATCGAGACCCAAAAATATGAAGAAATGGCAGAAATGAGGCCTATTGGAGGTTTGAACAGTGACTGAACACAGCAATCACAATCGGCAATTATAATGGAGCGATATCGCAATCAGCAACCATAACATAGTGTTACACCAGCCCAGGGCATGAGTGATATGTGATTGTGATTAATCGCATCACGATATCGCAATCACAGAAACACAATGGAGAGGGGCTTATACCCATATATATATGCAATACGATCAACCGAACCCGATAAAAAATATAAACGTTATTTGATATGATTTGAGATCCGTCAAACGGTGGATTTCTGTGTATTTCGTGTATTTCATTTATTAAACAAATTACAAAGAAAATGTGTCAATGCGATATTACAGACCCGAAAGGGTTTATTAACACTGTTACATATGATTTCAAGTCTAATAAGCGAGATTTTTAGCGTTTTAATGTATTTTTGAAATATAAAGGAAATTCACGATATAAGCGGGATTTCGGGCAGGCCAAAGACAGAAAGCGATTTGGGCTGGGCTCCTCCTGAAACCATATATTGGATGCCACATGTCAAGGCTGAGGATAGAGGAAACCACCCTCATCGGGTGGTTAACCCCCGTACGAAAGGGGCCACCCGAAATGAATCACAGCTATTGGATCTACATTTCCCATATCAACGGTGGAGATTTGTTCTCTCTACAAAGGCAGACCCAATAGGAGAATAGGATGCATTTATGAATATCTGAAGTCTAGATGAACAGTGTTTTGGAGGACTTCCCATGTTTTTTGCAGCATTTCTCTGTGTTAACGAAAATTATTGTTTCTAAGGATTTCAAGCGTTGATTTCCCCTTCCGTTATGAAATAGGTGGCATCCATTCTTGAGGGCATTTAGCAATGATTGCTAACACTCAGAGAAGGGATATGAGCAGACCAAAACAGGAACGCAGAGAGCCTGAAAGGGAAAATGAACCAGTAGCATTGATTTGGCTTAAAAAGCCACAGAACAGTAGAAACAGGGAATTTTTTTTACTGTTGTTGATTGTTGTGGGTTGTTGAGGTTGTTTTGTTGCTGACAGTGAAGCCAAAGTAGGAAGTTGAGGTGAAATAGGTAGCGCAAAAGAAAAAACATAGCCAGGGGAGTCACTTGGAGTTCAAGTGAGAAGCCCAGAGAGCTATAAATTAATAGAGAGCCAAAGAAACCAAAGCCAAAGCCAAAGCCAGAGCCAGAGCCAAAGAGCCAGAGTCAGAGCCAAAGAGCCAGAACCAAGAGCCAAGAGCCAGAGCCATAGATTCAAGAACCAAGGGATAAAATGGTGTCTAAACCCACTATCTGTATGTAGAATAGTAGGATTTGAGCCAAGAGCTTGTAAAAAGGACTTATACCACAATCCCAGGGAGCCTAGTTGAGTTGACTAGAGCTCCCAAAGATGTAGCCCAAGAATTGTGGGTGAACTCCTAATTAAATTGTTGTTTCTCTATGTGTTTTATTGTTGCATTGTCTCTGTTGTTTTATTTACTATTATATGCATTTATATATCAGTTTAAGTACATAAACTTATAGCCAAGCAACAGAAATTAAAGCATGTAATCAGTAAAAAACAAATGCAAGCGTACACCTCTAATTTCAAGCATTTCTTAATTCTGCATTGGTTAATCATAAAGCCTTGGGAAAATTTAAAGCTTTGGAAGTGGGAGAGGTTCTTGTAAGTTAGACAAGAAGCCTAAGTGCCCCATTTTCAGATCAAGTATGTTGAAGAATGTAACTAGTGTTGGTTTTCATAATTGTAATTTATGAAAAAGGAAAGAGAAAAAAATTATTATTATTAAATTGACTTATTAAAGCATAGATTTCATTCTTGGGTCAATGATCAATAGGGAAAGCCTCCATTGAAGGCCTTTAGGATCTTTGTTGAGTCAAAATCAAATTCATTATGTAAGAAACCCTTCTTGGTTTCACAAGTGTCAAAGGAAGAACTTATTTTGTTTTATCAAAAACCTCCTCCATCAAGTCACCTTTCAAGTCAATCTCAAATTGACATTATGCAAGTCAACTCCTCCAATTATTAATTTCAGCCTCAACACACATGAAACAACTATATATATCCTATTGAAGTCAACTCAATAAGAGAATGTCAAGAAGCTCAAATAACAATTGCAGAGGCTGAAGAAAAGGCTATTCGGATTATCTACGGTACAATAAAAGAAGAAAATTAATTATAAGGTCAAGTCCCCATATGGTAACTATAGGATAGAGATTCTATCTATTACAGGGTCGAGACTCCTAAAGAAACTACAGGGCCAAAACTTGGTATAGCTATAGGACCGAGATTCTATCCAACTACAGGAGTGATATTTTGTATAGCTATTAGACCAAGGACTTATATATGACTACAGGACTTATGTATGATAGGACTCATGTGTAACTATAGGACCAATATTCCATGTGTAGGATAGAGGTTCCATATAATGACAGGACTAAGACTTCATATAACTAAATTACTAAAGGTTAAGGTGACTACTACTGCAAGACCAAAGTATACAAAAGCCAAGATGAACTACTTTTCATTAGCATATGAAGAAATGGATCAACAGATTTGTGTTACACTGACTTGATGAATCGAATGTATTCTTGTTCTAAGTGTCAAGGGTCTCGGCATATCTCATTTTGAATTACTAGTGAAGAGTTTGGACTAGGTTTTCCCCTAGAGAGTGTTTTTTCCCTGGATGTGTGCCTATATCTTTTATTCTCTTTTTGTTTGTGATCTTCATGGATTGGAATTAGTCTTAAAGATAAGAAAATAACAAATTAGAAGAAGATGCAATCAGTAAAACATCATAAGATAATGTCATAATAGAAGATAAATCAAGTTAAATACATGATGCCCTATATTTCTCAACATGGTTTCAGAGCTTGGTTCATTTGAAATAAAGGCAGAAATAAGGTCACATTGGCTTAAGATCAAGAAAAGAAGGATATTTACCTATGATTGAATTACTAAGGGCAGGGAGGAATTAAAAAATATGGGCAAATATACTACCTCTCTCCATGGTAAATATATCATGGATTTGAGCATAAATAGTAGAGGCAGAGTGTCTTTGAGAAAAGGTCTAGATTCTCCATTAGAATATATGAATTTGTCGTGTCGTCTAAGAGCTCTAAATTCTAGGAGTGTATGCACTTGTGGAGGGATAAAATATATGATTTGAGTATCACTTAAAGGGAAAATATGAGTGTGAGTTTGGGATTATAAGAATATATTTCAACCTCTGCCACCCTGGAAAGGAGTTGATCCTCCCTCAAAGTTTTGAAGCATAAGTATACATTGGTAAGGCTAAATAAATTGAATATCTAAGCATATAATGAACTCAACACCAATCAAAATTGAGCCCATTCATCAATCAAATTTGTACCAAAGGTATTG
Organism: Pinus taeda; assembly: GCA_000404065.3. Lineage (NCBI taxonomy): Eukaryota > Viridiplantae > Streptophyta > Pinopsida > Pinales > Pinaceae > Pinus > Pinus taeda. Next base: position 34,612 of record APFE030479475.1, read on the forward strand.
CAAAGGGAATTTTAAGTGTGTTATAAAGTTACAATCACCATAGACTTCGAGGAATAGAAAAGGACAAAATCGGGTTATGTAACAGTCACTATATTTGAAGAAGAGATCACAATATAGAAGTGAAAGTTACATCAAAAACCACCTATTTAATGATGAATAAATTGATGTCTTGCTCCAACATTTGGAAAAGTTCATGAATATTTAACCAACGGTCAAGTAAGTATTATCCTATTTTGTATGTTTTTAACCTCTAACAATATGTCTTTAGTTAAGCAAGGTGAAAAATAAATTTAGTGGAGAAAGAAGGTATGTAATTCTTGAGGTATGTGACATTGAAGTATAATTTGTTATAAGGTTTAGCATAAAAAAACTTTTAATTTTATGTTATTAAGATGGGCTTGAAGACTTTTAATATATACTCTTGTTTCTAATTCATGATATCTAGAGTTTGTATGTAGGACAATGTCCCTAGAGAAAATGAAATTTTTTAGTCAACTCAAGGCAATTGAAACCCTAGATAGACTTTATGTTATTATACATGTATATTTTGTTTGTACTTGTCAATAAGTATTTCAGGCATGGAAGAGACTTCAAAGGAAATACCTTGAAAGAAGTTATGTTGCAAAGGAAGCCCTTTAAGGATTGATGCCCTACAAGGGTTGTTCAGGAACAACCCAAGGTGTGTCTTAGAGTATAAGATTTGTTATAAAGTTCTCTTCATGTAAATAGTGTGATCATTCTTCTTTTTGAAATTTCCTTTACATTTCTAACATTGTTATGCCTAGGGTTTTGAATCTTAAAGATATGTGTTAGGATAACTAATCATTAGATTAAATCTACCCTCACCATACTATTATTTTTATCATTCTTGTGAAACCCTAACCTTTAGGGTTCACTATAAAACCCTAAGCCTCTTAACGCTAAGGGTATGTCGATGAAACCCTAGTCTACTTAGGGTTTGTACAATAAAATTATATCCTTGCTTAGGATATGTTAACAATAATGTTGAAACCCTAGTCATATTAGGATTGTTAATAAAGAACAAATGATGAAAATATTATTATTGTAATATTTAGGGTTTTGGTATTGTTATGGAAAAATCCTAGTCTTTTAGGGTTTGTTGTCATTGTCCTAGTAATAAACCAAATCCTTAAAATATGGTTTTCTGCTAATGAATCGAAACCCTATATTTTTATGGTTTGATGAATTAGGGATTATAAACAAATCCCTTTGTATGAATTCTTCCACTCAATCAAAACCCCATCCTAATTTAAATTGTTGTGTATCTAACTTTGATGTATTAATTCTAGGGTTTATATATGTTTCTAAGCATGAAATGATTGAAACCCTAGATATGCATATGCTAGTATGCTAACTTGAGTATTGATGTATCTATTTTTTATAACAAAAACTCTAGCAAAAGGTTGAAGTTTAGAATATAGAAGGATGTGTCTCTTGTTGATTACAAACCTATCTTCATTTAGATATTTGATGTCTAAAGCATAAATGATTTGATGCTTCCATTATTATGACATGATAAACATATCATAGTTGTCTTTGTGCCTCTGTATATTTTTATTTGGTTGTACTTGCTATTAAAATTTTGCAGGTACATAATCTTCAAGATGTTGGAGATGTTTGTAATTGAAGATGATGATGAGCATGATGTAGGAATTTATAACAATGATGATGATTAAGATAATCTTGATGTCATTAAACCTTGAAAGGATTAAGTTTCTTTGTTGTTATGAAGTTGTTAATCTTCATAAAGTTGAGGGAGCCTAGATAGAAGAAAGGGTATATATCCCCAGTTGAGATGGAGAGCATATTATGATAATGAATGCCTCGAAAAATAAATGAAAACTAATACAGATGAATGTTCATCATTCATGAAGTTGCAATCAAAATACTTGCGAATTACTAAAGTTGTATTTGGGTTGTTAAAGAATTAAAAGAAGAAAGATTCTCATAAGATATATTTGGATAACTTGATGATGATATAAGTGGCATCAGAATGAATGAGGACCCTGAAGGTTTATGTTTAATTGTATGTATATTTGAAAGTTTATTATTGATTTGGGTTGTGTTTTTACAGGTAAATATTTCCATAAGAAGGATGAACACTTGGGAAGCATGTTTGGACAAATGGATATATCTAATTTATTTTATTAGGAAGAGATGAAGCATCTAATGGAAAGATGATTAGGAGGACATATGTTTGGCCTATGTGTTGATGTCTAGATCTCAAAGAGGTAGGGTGGCCTTGGTAATGGATCTCTGACCTTGGATACGCATCTAGATCCATGGGTTGGTGGTAGAGCTTAAAATATTCATGGTACCTAGACTGGATAAAGCTTGTTACACAATATCTTGGGCACACCTTCTTCACTTCCCCGTGACATACCCCGAAGCGCCCAAAACATGATCATAATGCAATGTACACATTCATATATGTAGTTCAGATCCTTCCTAAGATGTTGATTAGAAAATTCCTTGAGCTTCCCATGAAGGAAATAGCTCTAAAACCCTAATTTGAGAATCATCACCCTTATGAGACTAAAAACAGTGATGGTCGCCTATTGCATTATACTTGACCGGTGATGGCATCGCTCTATTCACTTTTATACACGCGATGATCCCAAAAATAGAATTTTCCCAAAGAGGATGAGAAGCTTCATGATCTAGAAGCTTCCATAGCGGTGAGTTGGATGTTGTTCAGCATAGATGAGGTCGAATTCTCCCAGCTTGGCCTCTTGGTCTTATCCCTAAGAGATACCTCCTTGAGATAAGGGCCTACTTCTATCTTTGGAGAGACCCTAGCTCCCTTTCTGAGCCTATATATTCATCCTCTCCCATTCCCAAATGGTTGGTCTATGCCTATTTTCACCCTTATGCTAAGATTTTTCCTATATTCTACTCATTTGACTTGGAGAAGGAGTGTGTGGAGAGCTTAGCTTGGACTTGGATATTCATTCAAGGAGATCTTATCAACATCAAGGCTTGTTTGTACACTTCCATTTATTTTCTATTAATATACAATTGTTGGCTAATTTTCCCTAAATGTGTATGTTCATGTATCATTTGGTTTAACATTCCTTGATCAGTTAAGTAGGTTACTTTTGAAAATATTATTTGTATTTGTGCCTTGTTGTGTCTTGATCTCTTGTGCATGTGCATAAACATTTTGAACAGTAGGAATGAGACCGTGATGCAAGTGATTCAAGGTCTTCAACAAAGGAGATCAAGATAGCATCAAAATGAGGTAGGTCATCTTCTTCGTCTCTCTTTTCAATTGTAAGTTAGGAAATTGTCTAGTAGATTGTCACTTCGGTTGCTAGACCCACTCATTGGGTTAGAGGGATGATCTTTGTCCACAGAGAGGATTTACCTAGACAACAAATTGGTGACTCCAATGGGGATAGCTATAACCCTTACCATTCAATCCTTCATCCTGCTTTTCTATTGAGTTTGACCAACCCTCCGTTTTTAGGCTTGTTTGTTTGTCTGTGACATTTTTCACTTACTGGTGATTGCTTGAAGGTTCTTTATTTTTGTTGATCTTGAAAATTTTTTGGTTTTATTTCATATTTCTCAACCATCGTGGTTTTCTCCCTGATAGTCGCAATGACATCATGGATTCTTTGATTACAGTCGCGATTATTGCTAGTTTTTCTTTGACAGGTGCGATGATCCCAAAAGTTTTAAAAAAATAGCTTTTTCTTCTTGATTTTAGTATTTAGCCTTCTAGCAGTGGTTTTCCAATGTGATTATAGTGTCGTTTTCTTGGTTGACATGTTTGTCTTATTACAATTGCCTCTTAATTTGGTTTAATTATGTTTGAAGCTTGATTTGCTTTCTAGGGTTCCTAGGGTTTCTATGTCACTTTTTATTCACTCATTGGTCTGCTCTTCAGAGATCAATTACCTTTGTTCAAAGAGTTACTTTACGTCTGGATATCTTTTGCAAGTCACTTTTGGTTCTTTGGTATAAATTTATTTTCATTAGTGTTGAATAGAGTAGATGCTTTAAAAGTCACTTTAGTTCCATTAGCAGGCAATAGATTACAAAATTATTTGCATTTTCATTGAATCAAAAGGAAGTGCCTGTTATTATTCTTGTGTTTCAAAAAGTGAAAGTGGATATCATTGAATAATTTGCGAAACATTTCTTGCATTCAAATCAGAAAGTGAAAGAAATTTTCATGGTTAGTGAATTCTTTGCATTTTCTTTTGCTCTTTTTCACTAGTTTGCATTGACTACATCTTTAGTGAAAAGGAAAATATTTTCATCTTTATGGAATTGCATTTGTTAGTAGAATGAAAGATTAGTTTTCATTTTATTGCATTGACAAGTTTGTATTGATTCTTTTGGATTGTTTGATGCATTGGTTGGTTGTTTCTCTTCCTTTGTTAGAATAGCCTTCATCAAATGTAAAGTTTCATTTTCATCATTTAGTTGCATTCTAGGAGCAAGTGACATTGTTGAACCCTCAAAACTAAAACTTAATTCAAAGATTAACTTTAAAATTTACCTCAATGAATCTAAGGAGCATTTGAAACATTAACTTTCATACACAGTGGTCTAGGCTAGAGATGTGTTCCAACGTTTATAAAACTTAGCATCTATCGTTCGCAATAATCTTGCATTAGACAAGTGCTAGCACGGACTTGTGCTCTTGTATTGTTGAGTATATAAAGGGAGACCCTCTAGGTTGCAAACGTTTATCCATAGGAAGTTGAGTCTGCCGCCTTGTAAATGTGATACACTGAAGACAGCATTCAGGGAGATTTCTTGCACGTATGTTAAGTCCTTGGTAAATTCATTTGCTAAGGTGTATATGCAGTTCACGATTACTTGGTACTCCTTTTTTCCTAGAGTTACCTAAGTAGTCATTATGATATTTTTTGACTCCTTAAATTTGAAAAGATCATCGATCACTTGTCCTTTCAATCTCGCTAAACCATCGAAAGCGACTAGAGTCACCTTTTCATCCTTTTCTCAACTCTTAAGAGATGAAAAGGAAAAAAATTTGTTTCTAAAAATAACTGCCCACAATAACATGTTGAACCCATGCAGTTGCTTCTTGGCCTGATCTTGAGTAAATCATTGTAAATTTTCTTTTTAATCAGCCCTCAACAAATCTCCTTTCCTTTTATGATCTTGAGAGAAATTCATCATGGCTGAACCATTGAGTTCACCCCAACGTTCCCCTTCGTTGTCTTATACTTAAGGGTCCTCCCAAGGAGTTGATTCGGAGCTTCCTCGGTCACTTAAATATCAAGGTTTTGAAATTGGAATTATTCCAAGTATCCAACCCCTATCTTCTCGTCCACCACCATCCGATGCCTGGTCACCTCAAGAATCTGATCCTGATACCTCTGACAATCCTATATAGACCCCTGAGATTCCACAAACCCTTCGAAGTCTACAGAGGCTTGTTATTTATCCGAAAAATCCATTATTTGATCTTTTTGTGATATCTCCTTAGCGTCCTTACATTCTTTAAGACTGGCCTGGTGTTCCTTTAGAGTTATCTCCTCGTACATCTCGGATTCTTCCTCACCAATTGTTTCCACCCATGGATTCAGAAGGTGAGATCCCAACCTCTTCTCTGGGTCATTTGAAAGTCTCTACTACTCATACTCCTCATGTTGATGATGAACAAGGGTATGAATTTCCTCCATAGGGTTTTCCTTTTACAGGAACAGTCCCATCTCGCATACTTCCTGAAAAAACTAGTGGGCCTATGTTTCCACCTAGTTATACAACCCTAGCCCAATTAGTTTCAAGTACTCCTAGTGCTTCATCTTTGTATCAAAATCCAATTTGGTCTTCAAATTCCATGACTACTTATGGTCCATTCATTCCAAACACGACCTCTCAAATTTTTGTACAAATTGTTGTCACGTCAGTTCCCATTCAACCCACGATTACATCACAACCTATACCGTTGTTTCAACCATCTATTCCAATACAACCAATTGTTTTAGGTCAGGTTTTAGTTAGATCTTCCACCCCTCCGTCAAGTGGAAAAAATATTCCACTGCCTGGGGGGATGGGAATCTGAATATTCCTCTTGTGTTAGGTGAAACTAATGTGAGTGGATTCAAAACTCACATGGTTGGAGTCAGTCAACCTTATTCTGGTAGTATTCCTAACCCTGTTAGTCAATCTAGGTCAGGTAATATCTAGTATCAGCAGCCTTATACGACTCAAATTCAACTCTAATAGGCTTATGTCCCATATGGTTCACAAGCCTTGGTCAATCCATATTACACTCCAAAAGCAGGAGCTTATCTCTAGCCTGGCCAATCCACTATTGTGGGTGGATAAGATTAGATTCAATTAGAAAATTTCCAATACCCACAGGGTATATCCCAAGGAACTGTCCAACAACCCTTGCAATAGCAAGGTCAACCCTTGTAGCAGCAAGGGAAACTGTTACAGCAGCAAGGGAAACCTATGCAACAGTAGGGGAAAACTTTGTAGCAATTTCAAAATCATTTGCAGCAGCCAACTCAATTTGTTCAACAGCCTACTCAACCTTTGTATCTGCAAGGAAAACCTTTGCAGCAACAAGGTCAACCTTTACAGCAGTAAAGTCAGCCTTTACAACAGCAAAGTCAGCCTTTTCAGTAGCAAGGTCAACCTCTGCAGCAAGATCAATATGTATATCAACAAGGTTAGCCCTTGCAAGCACAAGGTCAACCCCTGCAACAGCAAGGCCAACAGGTCCAACAACCTTAAAATCCATATGCCACATACAATTCTTATCAATAGCCTATGGTAGGTCAATATCAAACCTACCCTACAGCAAATCCACCTTATGGTCAAGGTAACCCTCAATGGGGGAAAAATCAAAACTCGTATGGTCAAAATCCTCCACTGTGGGGGCAAAATCCTTACCAGCAAGGTTGGAACCCGCAATTCAAGCCTCCTCAAAGGCTCTACATGCCATTCAATCCGCAATTGGCCTTCTTGGCTACGTTGGAACTACTTGATGTCTCGTGTCTCACAAATGATCCTATCTTTAATTCACCTTATTGGCCTCTGATTCCAACTAAAATTCTATGTGCTTTCCCTAAATTTGAAGGAAATTCTAAAGAGGACTCGTAAGCCCATGTGATGACATATCATTTATGGTGCTCTTCAAATTCATATGTTGATGATTCTATCTGTCTCTGCCTCTTTCAGAAAATTGTAACAGGTGCTTCTGCAAAATGGGATATCGAGTTGCCTCGAGCTACCTATGCTGACTTTAACTCTTTAGCTATGGCCTTCCTCACCCACTTCCAATTTCTAGTTCGATATGAAACTAGCACTCATTTTCTTACATCCCTGAAGCAAGATATTGTGACCCACATTTCTAATCATATCCATGAATGGAGATGTTAGCGTTGCTTCATCAAATTCAAGATTCCTAATGAATTGTTGACAAAATGGTTCATGAAATCATTTGTAAACAAAATTGTTGCAGATATAGCAATGGGTGGATGTGTTATCAAGGACCAAGCTATTGCACATACTCGTTATCTAGACTTAGTATATTTCCAATATGGCACATTATATGAGATGTTTCCTGATGCTCCTAGACCATCTTCATATTCGGTAGCCTAAAATTCCCCTGATGTACCACATATTGATGGTGTAATTGGTTTAGTGTCTCAGACTTCCACTAAGGCTTATTTGAAGTAGAAATTTGTTTCAAACACTGGTTCCAATAATCCTTCGAAAAAATCGTCGTATCCTGGTAAAACCTCTAAGGTACATGTTGTTGAGTCTACCGCAGCAGATAAGGCCTCAAAAGGTAATAAAAAGCGTAATATAAATCCAAATCCGATACCCCGAAATAGGATCCACCAAATCATCTGCTAATGATGCTTCCAAGAGAAATCCAAAATATCCTTGCCTCATCTATGAGGAAGACCATTATACCAAGGATTTTCCCTGACATACTGAAGTTAACCGCTTATTGAAAGGGATTATAGATGTTTTGAAAGAGCCTTTTCCATCTTAGCAGAAGTAGTTGGTAGACCAAATACAATCCTCTGCCACATTTGGCTCCCAAATTTTGAAAATGCAAGGTTCATTGCCTATTTCGATTTCTACTTGATGTACCTTATACTTCCACTCTATCCAGTTCTGGTCTGCTCCATATTGAGTGTCCTAACAATGAGTCTATAATCCAACCACCTCCCAAGGGTTTACTTCGGAAATCATCTAAATGTTAGTGTTGCACAGCGTTATAATATTGTTGAAGATTTAGCTCAAGCACCTTCTATGATGTCTGCTTCGGAAGTTCTCCAAACATGTCCAAAGCAGCGGAAATCATTCTTGTCTATTATAGGTGCTTGTGATCCTTCTGGTTCGGTTTTAATTACCTTTTATATTGAAAACCATGTTCCTCATCTTCCTCATCAGATTACTTTTCTTATTCAAGCTATCATTAAAGGAAAGACAATTCATCAGATTGTTATTGATGAAGGTGCTTCCACCTGCATTATGTATGTTTCATGCTTGAAGGCCATTAGCTCTCCTCCTCTCAATCATTCACAAACACTTTGGAGTCCTTTGATGGCAGAGGCTCCCATCCATATCGTATTCTCACAAACCTGTCAATCACGTTGGAAGGAAAGACTGTTGAGCTAGAAGTGGAATTTGTAGACATGAGTCTTAATTACAACCTTCTTCTTGGGCGAAGTTGGACCCACATTATGTTTTGTGTGGTTTCTTCTTTGTTCTCGGTGCTTCATTTTCCTCACGAAGGAAAAATTTTCACGGACACCAACTATATTTTTTCTCTTCCGGTTCATCGAACGGCAATGTCCCATATGTTGGAAATATCGAAATTCCTTATGAGAGTGTGGGGGTAGGTCTTTTCAAAAACTCTGCTTTAAAGGGTAATTTTACTCTTCCACCTCCAAATGTCACTTCGGTCAATATGATTTTCATCTTGACAGATCCTTGCATTATTCTGACTCCAGATCAAATTGATTCATTTGGTGATTCTATGTCGTTAAGTCTATTAAAGCAAGTCTACTATCAATAAATTGTCTTGGCTTCAACGACCGCTTCATAAAGTCATGTTGTTTTCAGTATGAACATGGATACTTATTGTTCAGAAAAATGTTGAGAGGGGTGGGGTGAATTAGTATTTACAAATCATCAATAAATTTTCCATTTTATATTTATGTTTCTATACATGACTTTACTTAATCGAGCCTACGTGTGCACGAAACTGTTCTTAAGACAACTATTGTATATCCAATGAGCTTATAATTTAGTTAATCCATCATATGTTTGTCTTCAGCTAGTGCATTAGTACTTTATTAACCATTAGATAAATAGTAGCCATGTGCAGCAATAACATCATACCATCACACACGAACACCAAGATTTAAGGTGGAAACACAATGCAGGAGGAAAACCACCTATTATTATTGTATTTTTCTTCTTTTAATATAAATAATAAGTTGTTTACAATATTGTACTAGTACAGACTCATACTAATACGCAGGCACCCACTTGCAGAAGGCTACAACCTTCTCTTATTCTCCATCTTCTACTAGAAGGGAGCTACAACCCCCTGATCTAATCACCAGCCACTACTAGCAGGAAGCTTCAGCTTCCTCACTGAAGGTTCCAACCATCAATATCCTCCAAGGACCATGTTTCATTAATTTTCAGACTAGATACTCTTTGTACACAACAACACAATATGTAGGTCATGTTTCATCAAATTTTCATACTAGACCCTTCAGTAACATTGAAGCTCAAAATGAATCACCACTGCAATAAAACGATCAAATACATCTACATCAACCAATCACTGAAACCCAATCATCAATCTCTGATACAACTAAAACCCAGTCATCAATCTCTGATATAATTGAAACCCAATCATCAATATCTAAATCAACCACAACTGAATCAATTAATCATTGAAACTCAATCAACCAACACTTAATCAAAATTCAACCAATCAATTGGAATATATAGATCACTGTAACCAGTATAAAAATATAAACCCAGAACACTGCATCAACACCCAAAACCAACTGCAACCTCAAAATTCATATGTCATCATGTATACGCCACTTCAGTGAAGCCAACTTGCATGTATATGTTACTTTAGATAACCTAACCTATGTATGCCTCTAAAGATACTGAATCATAAAACCTCTGAACCAAAAATTGTAACAACCAGTGACATTATAAATATCTACTGTCATATAATAGAGTTCTAAGAAGATAGAAACAAATATCACCCTTCTCACTCAATCAATCAATCAACCAGACTCAATCTCCTTATACAATCAGTTTTACTTTTAGATCTTATGAAGACATCATTGAAAAACAACAGTAAAACAACAACATTGATAAGATAGATCATTCATCTCTGAACAACAAGGTTTTATTTTGCATATGCTACTTGGAGGTGCCAAACTAGTGTGTATACGTGCCTTCACCAAGGTAAACCAGTATATAGATCTGCAAATACTAACTCAAAACTTCACATCTATTCTAGACTTCAGCCATACCCAGATCATAACATTTACAGGATAAAACGTACATTAGCATTCAGATCTAGTCTAGCAATTATCAGATCATACAATGATAAGTCATTTCAAGTCTCATGATCCTTATTCAACATTGTATCAAAAGGTGCACAAGATATTTCAGAGCATATCATAACCATATCCCTTACAACATAAGATATACTTCAGATAGAAGTATTCATGAAAAACCCTTTCACTTGCACCCTTAGCCCTTTGATCTTCTCCTCCTTATATAGTTTTAGACTTTCTCAATACCTCGGACCAATAAAACACTTAGAACCTGTGGTATTCTTAGATGGGATCAAGTAACTAGTATTCCACTCAATATTGTGGGCTAATACCATGGTATGGACCCTTGGTATTCATTAACCTTAATTTTCCATCCCATACGCGCTTTTCCTCTTGTGAGAGTGCATGTATATGTATACACTCCTTTTGTTTTGTTAACCCACTTATATATGCTACTTGGACTAGGTGAACCCACGTATACAACTTAATATAACTTAAAACATTATTTTTCTTCAATTGCTTGATTTTGATCTGTAATACTTTGTTCCATCATCATGTTCTTCTATGCCATTACTCAGTTACCTTTGAACAATGTGATTTGTCATCATACATCACTTTTGAATTGATTCCTCTGAACTGTCTTGCATTCTGTCACCTCTGATATCTCTGTGTTCCATCATTTTATCATCTCTGATATATGTCTTGTAGATTCATCTAGTTACCATATAAAAGTGAGTTATTCTACTACAAGTGATTTTCCATCAAGGACAACACATGCATCATAATGCCAACAATCTCCCCCTTTGGACTTGATGGCAACTACTTTCGTGTTTGATCACGACAACCTGTAAATAACATCAAGACAAGCACCAAGATTTTCAAAACACCAAGCTACTCTCCCCCTTTGACATCAAGGGCAAAGGGCTAACCAATGTAAAATGAAGGCTTCCAAATCTAATCTGCTGAATATGAACACTGATTATGCTCCCCCCAGACACATGTTGAATTCTCTGATCAAAATCCCCCTTAGTACGTGCTGATATGCAATATACTGTTCATGCTCCCCCTGAGCATATGCAGAGTCTACAAAAAATATTTTTCAAAATAATAACATGACTTTATAATGACCTTCCTATCACCAATTACTCATACATACATCAATCACCCATCCAAGTGGGGTACATACATCAATCACCCATCCAAGTGGGGATACACCAAATGACTCAACCACTCTACCAAGTGGGATTACATATTTGGCATGATCTCAAAAGTCCATACATGACTGAATATGACAATTATTACATCATAGCCTTTACATGACCTTTAAATAAAATGATATACATGACATTTATAACAAATACCAAAGATCTAAACAATACCATGATAGTCATCAATAACTATCATACAACATATATGATCTGCACCATAAGCATCTGTCAGTAGCATCCAAAACAACAACCTATATATGTCCATCATCAGTTCACAATATATGGTAATGTAAATATCATCAAAATGTGACAAAGTATGTCGCATATAGATATCAACTCATCCTCTTGATCTTATCAAGATCAACCTGCTCTGTTTCCTTAGAAGAAAAGCCTTAACATATCCTTCCATGAATCAGCTAAGCATATGTCATATCTCCAAGCAGTAACACAAAACCATTCACAGCATATCATATGTATGTGAAAACACCATAGCCATCATCCATGACTATACCATCATCATTTTACCAAGAAATGCATGAATTTTCCATAACAACCCTCAATATATCAACCGTGTATAATCAACATATGTGAGTATCAAATATATCATCATGAAGTGAGATGTCATCATCATTATGTGACTAAGTAAGTCATGTCTCCAAATATCCATGTCTTCATGGGACCTGCAATAACACCATTCTCTTGGTCAACCAAAAATATTTACCAATATGAAACTTAAGTAATCATCCATGTAACCAAGATAATGTATATCCATCATAGAGATAGAAATATGTATCTAACTTCTCATCAATGAGAGAAGCAAATCATGACCTCACAGTCAAACTTTCTTGATATCCTCAAGATCAAGAATCCTCAACCAATATGCCATGTGAGATCCAAGAACTATAGGAATCCTCATCCACCATATGAAATTTATGCATCTTTGAAGGCATGATGACAGCAGCATACTTAACATCATCAAATAATGAAGATGTGTACTCAAAATTTGTTCTTCTCCTTGAGCTTATGAATATCACCATGTAGGCAACATAACTATATGCTTCATCAAAAGAGTCATCCATAAATCTGATCAACAACATCAAAACAACTAAGTGGCTCAAGCAACGTACCATCTGAGGTTTCATCATAGGCAACCCATGACCGCAGTATAGCATGTTGCATCATTTAAATACTTCAACAACATAATCACTATCATTATGTACCAAAGACTTCTAAACATAATGCCAACAATGCATTATTAGAAGTATAGCACATTCTCTCCCTGAACCTGTGCCAACTATTCACTGTCAGATCTGATCATTGCAAATATCAGTAAGAATCATCAAGGCATCATCATAAACTATTTATACATCATCAACAACTTATGAGGGTCAAAATCACTTTTAAATAACATCCACATAATGTAATCATCAACCATCAAAACAGAGAATACAATTGATAATTGTCTTAACCACATCAAAACCTTTTATGAGTCTGTCCCACTGCTTTTTCATCAAACCAACAGATATGTGACTGTGCAGTTTCGAACTCGCGTATATACGTGACTTGTCTTCATAAGCTCTTTGTATGAAAATATGAACACTGGAACTTCATACTTTCAGTTTCCCCTGATTCTATTCTGACTGTACCTGGTCCTAAAACTTTTGTTGAAGCATCATTTCCAAGAATATCATTACCATGATGGTTCTTCATTAGAGACTCCATTTTACTCTTGTCTTTAGTCAGACCAAAAATACCAAACAGAGAAATGTATCACCAGAAGACCAAAAATTTGTACCTAATAATTCTTTTTCTTGTTCATCCTCAATTTGAAGTGATTTTGAATCTGAATACTTACTTCCACCTAATAGCCAATTGTCTCTCTTGTTGTCAGTGTTCCTTTGAGATGTCTTCTTCTTCATATGTGATTTCTTCATTTTCTTATTTCCCATTGTTACAACGAATCTTCTTCAAGCGATTAAGCTTCTACCAAAGGACCCGATCTGATACCAATTGTTGGGAAAAATACTGAGAGAGGGTAGAGGGTGGGCTGAATCATTATTTACAAATCATCAACAACTTTTCCATTCTATATTTAGATCTCTATACGTGAATTTATTGAATCGGACCTGTGTGTGCACGTGACTATTCTTAAGACAACTAGCGTATATCCAGTGAACTTATAATTCAGTTAATCCATCATATGTTTGTCTTTAGCTAGTGCATAAGTACTTTATTTACCATTAGATCAACAGTATCCAAGTGCAGAAATAATAGAATAAACCATCATACATAATCAACACACATGAACAACAAGATTTAAGGTGCAAACCCAATGTGGGAGAAAAACCATATGTTGTTGTTGTCTTTGTGTTATTTTAGTATAAAGAATAAGTTGTTTACAATATTGTACTGGTGTAGACTCATACTAAGACGCAGGCTGTTATGAAACTAGCTCACAAAAAGATAGAAAAGATAGATCAACGCCTTAGAAATCAGCCTCTTCGAGGGGGCAACCTCCTTTACATTACACAAATGAATGATTCTTTGATGATTCAAATGACAAAACCTCCTTTCTATATATAGGAGTCTAAGCATTCACAATATAACCTAAAGGCACAAAAATAACAATAGAGGGATTCCATGGGGCACAGTAATAACAATATGGGGATAATAGGGGAACAACAATATTAATAACAGATACAACTACAATAGTAATGGGGTAATCACTAGTATCATAAGGACCTAACATGCCCCTCTCCTTAAAAAAAAATTTGTACTCAACACTTAAGTAGTATAAAATTCTCGTCCTCCCATGTGGAATCTTCAGTAGATAAGTTATTCCACTTGATGACATACTCCGAAATTTATCTTTGGTAGCTGTCGAGTTCTTGTTTCTGTGACTGCTTCCGGTTCCAATATAATTTTTCCTTCCTCATCAAGTTCTGGTAATATTATTTGAATTGGGAGCTTGTCGCCTATAACCTTCTTTAAACATGAAACATGGAAAACTGGGTGCACTTGAGAAGTTGTAGGAAGCTCCAATTTGTATGCCATAGTACAATCTTTTGCAACATCTTGTACGGACCATAACACTTTGGTGATAATTTATTATCTTTATTAGCTTGCTTGAGGGACATTTGTTTATATGTTCGTAGCCGTAGGAATACTGAATCACCTACATCGAAACTTATTTCACTACCATGTTGATCTGCCTGTTGTTTCATTCTATTCTGCGTCAACATGAGGTTATCCTTTAAGAGTTGGAGGACTTGTTGTTGATTCTTGATGTGATGTTCCACTGCTTGAACCTTAGAATTTTCTCTTAAATATGATGTGATGGATGGTGGTTAATATCCATAAAGTGCCATAAATGGGGTCATTTTTGTTGTTGTATGGAAGGAAGTGTTACACCACCATTCAGCCAGAGGCAACCATTTGACCCATTGTGTTTGTTTATCAGGTACAAAGCAACGAAGGTATCCTTCCAAACATTTGTTTACAATCTTAGTTTTCCCATCAAACTGAGGATGATAAGATGAGCTATGAGCTAACTGAGTACCAAGACAAGAAAATAATTATGTCCAAAAATTTCCGGTGAAAATGGGATCTCTGTCACTTACACCAATCTTTGGGTTTCCATGTAGCTTTTGAATTGTTTCCATAAATGTAGTAGAAACTATATTGGCTTTAAATGGATGTGATAATGCACAAAAGTGTGCATACTTGGTAAGTCTGTCAACTACCACCATGATGACACTCTTTCCCTCAGACTTCGGTAAACCTATGATAAAATCCATTGAAACCTCCTCCCAACGTTGGCTTGGAATGGATAAAGGTTGTAATAGACCCGGTGTCTTAATTGTTTCAACTTTATTTTGTTGGCAAACCAAAACATTCTGCCACAAACTTTTGAATATCTGATTTAAGGCCATCCCAAAAAAATTCCTTCTTAACCCTGTGGTAAGTTTTTAAAATCCTGAGTGCCCTCCTAAGGGAGAAGTGTGCAATTCCATTAAGATCTTTTGTTTTAGACTGGGAATTCTTACAGAGGTATAAAGCGATCTTTGTACCATAACGAATCATTTTTCCAGCTAAATGTATCAGACGTACTGGAATCTTGTTGTAATTTTCGAATAAGTGCTCACACTTCTTCATCATTCTTCCATTCCTGCCTTGCTTCATTTATCCAATCTGGTTGGATAATAGAAATGGCACACAACAATGCTTCCACATCCTCATCCTTTCTTGAGAGTGCATCTGCCACCACATTTTGCTTACCTTTTTTGTAGATGATTTCAAAGTCATAACCCAACATCTTTGTGACCCACTTTTGTTGCTCTTCAGAGGATAATCTTTGTTCTAAAAAGTATTTAAGGCTATCATGATCTGTTTTTTACCTTGAAGTGTCTTCCCATTAGGTAGGGTCGCCATTTCTTAAGTGCATGGAGTATTGCCAACATTTCCTTCTCATAAATAGCTTTGCTTAAAACTTTCCCTTGATTGGACGACTTTCAAAAGCAATGGGTCTTTCATCTTGCATTAGAACAGCACCAATTCCATTTCCTGAAGCATCACATTCCACAATAAAGGTTTTTGTGAGGTCCGGTGTAGCTAA
>APFE030479475.1:53647-96529 GCA_000404065.3 Pinus taeda
AAGTGATAATTTTTTTACGAGAGCAAAGCCATTGATACCATACAAACTGATTTGGTTCCAAATATAAAGTTGCAATGCATACCTTTTGTGTGTTTTGCACATTATTGAGATCAAAAAATTGCTATATCTGTAATATCCATGTTGCGGGATCCTTGCCATCAAACTTCCTCATATCGATTTTTGGAATATGGTGGGTCTTCAATCCAACATTAGAGTATATCAAATCATGATTAACATTTCTTTTGTTCGCATCATGAGTTTCCTTTACTACCCTTTCACCATTAGTAAGTATTTCTTGTAGAAAATTTGTCAAATCTGTCTTCAAATCTGCCATGCCTGTCTTCAAATCTGTCTCCAAATCTATCTTCAAATCATCCATCTTAGATTCAATTCCATTCATCTTAGCTTCCACACCCTTTATCTTAGATTCCACGCCATTTATCTTAGCTTCTGTTATCTTTTGTGAGAGTGACATTTGTTGCACTTGGTCTTGTAATTTTGATATATCATGTAGCATTTCTTCCTCTTCTTCATGAGTCATGCTAGAGATTTCTAGTTGCTTACTAGGTGTTTGCATTTTCTTTCCTCAGGGAATTAATTACCAATAATAATTCTCTACTATGCCCTTTGAATTCCTTCAAAATAATTTTTCAAACCAAGCTTAAGCAAAAATTTTAAAAAATCTACACACCTTTTTTTTCCACTTTGTAGGAGCTCGATATTTCCTCTGATGTATCTCTGTAATTTTGGATCATCCAATTTTGAAATTGTGACCTGTTGTAGCCTTCTGTGTCCTCTTTCCAATTCCACCAGTCTGAGCCAAATTGGATTCTCCAAGGAAGAGGTATGCCAAATCTCCCACAATGACCTAATTATAGACTAGTTCAGTAGAGCGAACTTGTACGACGTGCCACGTGTCCCTATTTTGACCTTTGGCTCTGAAAAATATATACATGAGACTAAATTCTGTCCTGTTTTTGTACCTTCTTAATAAATTTCAATATGATGCTCAAAGAGAAATTTATGATGATTTTCCCCAGGTCACCTATTTGGAATGTAATTCAGGAGTCTGTAAAAAGACCAACTTCCTTAGATCATATCTCTGCAAATATAGTGCATTTGAAATTTGGATCCGAGGTTCAGTGTGATTTCTTCTCAAATGTTTTTTTATTCTCTTCTAAGACATCATAGAAAAAAAATTATAACGAAAATTCCACGATGACCTATTTGGAGCAGCAAAACCCTAGAATCCAAAGCTCTGATACCAAATGTTATGAAACCAGCTCACAAAAAGATAGAAAAGATAGATCAACACCTTAGAATTTAGCCTCTTTGAGGGGGAAACGTCCTTTACATTACACAAATTAATGATTCTTTAATGATTCAAATGAGAAAACCTCCTTTCTATATATATGAGTCTAAGCATTCACAATATAACCCAGCCGACCTAGCAATAATAATATAAAGGCACAAAAATAACCATAGATGGATTCTATGGGGCACAGTAATAAAAATATGGGGACAATAGGGGCACAACAATATTAATAAGGGATACAACTACAATAGTAATGGGGTAATCACTAGTATTATAGGGACCTAACACAGGTACCCACCTGCAGAAGGATACAATCATCTCTCTTTCTCCAGATTCTACTGGGAGGGAGCTACAACCCCCTGATCTAATCACTAGCCACTAATGGCAAGAAGTTTTGACTTCCTCACTGAAGGCTTCAACCCTCATTATCCTCAAGGGACCATGTTTCATTAATTTTTAGACTAGATACTCCTTGTACACAACAACACAATATGTAGGCCATGTTTCATCAAATTTTCATACTAGACCCATAAGTAACATTGAATCTCAAAATCAATCACCACTATAATACAACCATCAAATACATCTGCATCAACCAATCATTGAAACACAATCATCAATATCTGATACAAATGAAACCCAATCATTAATCTCTGAATGAACCACAACTGAATCAATTAGTCACTGAAATTCAATCAACCGACACTTAATCAAAATTCAACCAATAAACTGGAATAGATAGATCATTGTTACCAATGCACAATTCTGAACCCAGAACACTGCATCAACACCCAAAACCAACTGCAACCTCAAAATTCATATGTCAGAATGTATACGCCATTTCATTGAGGCCAACCTGCATGTATACGCTACTTCATTTAATCCAACCCGTGTATACCTCTAAAGATACTTAATCATAAAACCTATGAACCAAAAACTGTAACAACTAGTGACATTCTGAAGATCTACTATCATATAACAGAGTTCTAAGCAGATAGAAACAAAGACCGCCCTTCTCACTCAGTCAATCAATCAACCAAACTCAATCTCCTTACACAATCAGTTTTAATTTCAGATCTTATGAAGACATCATTGATAAATAGTAGTAAAATAACAACACTGAACAGATAGATTTGTCATCTCTAAACAACAAGCTTTTCTTCTACATAGTCTACTTGGAGGCATCGAACCAGCATGTATATGCACCTTCACTAAGGCGAACCAACGTATAGATCTAAAAATATTAACTTAAAACTTCACAGCTATTCCAAACTTTAGTCATACCAATATCATAACATTTACAGGATCTAGCCCAAAAATTATCAGATCATACAATGATAAGTCATTTCAGGTCTCAAGATCCTAATCCAACATTGTATCAAAAGGTGCACAATATATTTGAGATCATATTATAACCATAGCCCTTACAACATAAGGTATACTTTAGATAGAAGTATTCATGAAATAACCTTTCACTTCCACCCTTAGTCCTTTGATCTTCTCCTCCTTATATAGTTTTAGTCTTTCTCAATACCTCGGACCAAGAAAACACTTAGAACCTGTGGTATTCCTAGACAGGATCAAGTACTCATTATTACACTCAATATTGTGGGCTAATACCATAGTATGGACCCTTGGTATTCATTAACCTTAATTTTCCATCCCATATGCTTTTTTCCTCTTGTGAGAGTGTGTGCATACGCATACGTTCCTTTTGTTCTGTGAACTTGCTTGTATATGCTACTTAGACTAAGTGAACTCGTGTGTACAACTTAAAACATTATTTTTCTTCAATTTCTTGATTCTGATCTGTAATCCTTTGTTCCATCATCCTGTTCTTCTATGCCATTACTTTGTTACCTCCTAACGATGTGAGTTGTTATCATACATCACTTCTGAACTGATTCCTTTGAACTGTCCTGGTTTTTGTCACCTATGATATCTTTGTGTTCCATCATTCTATCATCTCCGATATTTGTCCGTAGATTCATCTAGTTACCATATACAAGAGAGTTGTTCAGCTACAAGTGAGTTTCCTTCAAGGATAACACATGCATCATAATGCCAAAACTTATGTGCCATCTCCTTGGCTTGGTTCACGGAATTCTTCAAATCCTTTGAGCGAGACATTCCCCACCAATGAGAGTATTGTTGAGGTCATGTCTCTGGATGAAACTCCTTTGAATGATCTCCATTATTGTTCTTCATTACTTTCAAGATTTAGTAAGATTCCTTCGTGTCTTGTATCGTATGTTTCTCATTGCCCAACACATCCACCTCAAACACCTATTTTGTTGCATGAACTTTTGTCTGCACATTACTGCAACCTACCCATTGACATTTCAGTTCAACCTGAAATCTCAAAATCTTTCAACTCGGGGCACCTTTTCCTCGTCATGAGATTAAGTTTGTCATGCCTCCTTTCACGATATTTTTTCACCAAGTATCTACCGTTTTCCCATTATCACAATGGGGTTTTCATCTTATGACTCGTAACCCTCACTCTTCTAGGGGTCATGGGGGCATAAACTTTTAAGATTTTTGCTCTATTATTTGGCTGAGTCAATGCTTACATGTCATGTCAAATGTGAAACTCCAGTTTTATTCTCTATTTATCGATTACCCGAGTCCAAAAAAGGACTCCATCTAAACTTTTTATGTGAGGTCATTCATGTAATTACTTTTTGTACATTAGTGTGTGAATTCATAGTGTGTGCTTTTTTATTTTTGGTGTGTTTGTTTGCTCTGCATACATGTGCTTTTTTGCTTACCTTGTGTTCCACTCAATTTGCAGATGTCGTCAAGTCATTATCTCAGTTTTGTTGATGGTGCTTGTCGTAGCACAAGGAATTTGTCTTCTGTAACTTGGGCACTCTTTACCCCTGATGGCATGTTGATTGACATACAAGGTATATGCCTCGATCGAACAACTAAAAATATTGTTGAATACAGTGCAATGATTGAGCTATTTTCATAAGCAGTTGCTCTTGGCATTAGATATTTAGTTGTCAAATTAGATTCACAACTCGTTGTGTTATAGTTAAATAATCATTATCTGGTAAGAAATCCACAGATATTGTGTATGTATCTATGTGTTCGATTACTGAAAATTAATTTGGATTTTATCACATATCAACATATTCCACGCAATTTGAATACATTAACAGGTGCATTAGCAAACTATGTTCTTGATAGACATTTGTGTAATTTATAAAATCAATCACATCATCACGATACATGGACACATAAGTGGGAAATAAAACATGCATATATACATATATATAGATATATTGTGTTTATCAAAGTGTTTACATCAAAATCTCAAAAAATAAAATGTTTTGAGACACTTGCTTTTCAAAGCATACAAAATGTGTAAAAGTAACTAGAAAGGCTATCAGCCTACACGATGCTCATGGTAGCATGAGACCACTCTGATCACTCGGCCTAACAGCCAATGCAGTCTCCATAATACTCCTACAGTGTGCCTCTACCATCATAGTGCCACCTCATTGATGGTAGCATACTCGGGTATCCCCCGGTAATCACGTCCAGATTGTGCCCCATATCTACCAAGGGGTCCGCCCCTTCCTCATAGTCAGTGCCTACTATCTGGTCGGCTGCTCATTGTGTTATTGGCAACATGCTAGGCGGTCTTTTTGGTCCAACATCAGCACATTTATCACAACCTACATCTCAATTAAAATTTTACAAAAAAATCACAAAACATGAAAAAGTAAAAGTTTTACCTGCATCAATCCATTGTTCTCTCGGTGGCATAGGTAGATCCGGATCCCATCTGAAATTTGTGTCGGCATAAGCATAATCATACACAAGTAGTTGATGACGTAGCCAACCAAAAACCTGTGGAGAGAAATGCATCTATTGGCCCCCTCCTGCTCGAGGCATGAGCTGACTCCAATGCACTAGCCTCAGGACCTGGGGGAGAGGATATGGTACCTCTGCAAACCGGTTCCAAAATAACAGCAACCACTCTAGGAAGAAAGTAACCAGTATTGAACTAAAACCAAATTGTTTTAGGTTCCCTCGTTTATCTTTGGTTAGTTGTCTCTTCATATTATCTAGCATTCCTCCACACCAGTTGAAGATTGTGGGAGTCAAACAATCTATCGCATAACAGAATTGCTAATGAGAGGCTTCATGGAAAACTTGCATGCCAGATATGCAAGATATGGTGAACAAGATAGTTCTCAAGGGAAGGTTAGTTATTTTTTTTGCCTTTACTTTCCCACCCATGGTCATCTCTGAACCTGGGAAATGTCTCCTAAAGATACTACTATTACTTTCACCTCTTGGGTGAGATCCAAAGAGTTGGACTCTCTCTCCCCTCCTAGAAAATCTGATGATGAAATAGACATCTTTTTCTTCCACCAAAAGTTCCCGGTCTTTTATTATGAAGAGTTCTCAATCAACATCCCATAAGTTGATCAAATACAGAAGCATCTCCATCTAAGCTCTCAATCTTGTGGTCCTAAAGAACTTCAGCAACCCACAATTTCTCAAAACATTAATGCATTCTAGATCTTGTGCTACGTGGTGGTCTTTGGCCTCATGGCCTCTTTATTTCTATTCTAGGACCATGATCTCCTACAACACATCATTAAACATGAGTTAGGAACTTTTTCATTGATCAAAATCAAGAATTTTTGCTTTAAAGAGGGTATTTTTCCTTGAAAAAATTTGCCACGGCACCATCACGCCTATTTTTATTAACAGAATTATGTCATCTCTCTGGCCATTTGACTCGAGAGTGATCATCGAGGGTCTAATGACAAAATATGTGATGATCACTAACGATTTAAAATTTTAAAATCCCTCCTTTTAGCATGCAAAATTCCATTAAAAATTCATAAAAGTATGATGAATTGCAAGAGCAAGGATAGACTTCTTACCTACTACAAAAGGTTCGCGAAATGATGCCCCGCATCTCCCGCATTGGTCACTTGAAAATTGATGGCACAAATGCTTTCTCAAAATTTTCTTTGGTGAAATGCTAAAAATATTTTTACTTATGCGCTATTTATAACTTTTGAGTACATTTTTTGCAAAATTTTATTATTATTTCTCGATATCAATGATGGATGAATTTCCTTGTGCAGTTACAGGTACTTTTGATGGATAGTAGTCATTTTTTATTGATTCGCACAAGTTTTTTTTTAATCTCTTTTTCAAACTTGTTAAAAATAAACGAAAAAGGAACCCCCCCCCCCCCGGAGTCATCTTTAAGCTCTTTTTTAAATCTCGAAAACTAAAAAGATCATCGAGTATTTGTCATTTTGAAATCATTAAATTAAATGAATTGACATCATCTCAGTATACTTTTACCCCTTTTTCGGGCTAAGATTGACTATTTACGAAAATGGTACACCTTGGTCGATATGGTCAAGAGGTTCTCTCGAATATTGTTTTATAACTTTTCGGGTTCGAGGGAAAAATTATGAAAAGGGACAGGATGGAGTTTTCTTTTTCATCTATTTCTCAAACTCTCTAAATATGAAAAAGACACCAAGTTATCTTACGTCAGACTCTTTAAAATTTTACGACGAAAGACTTGTCACCATGATGAGATCGAGTTTCTCCTTCCTAGGACTCGTAAAAATTACTAGGATGGATTCATTCAAAGAATGAAATTACATGACAAGCATATGTTATCCCCTTCAAGCTTGTGATAAAAATAATTGGGGTACTCACTCGAAATAGCAGGGGGGGGGAATGAAAATGAAACATCCTTTATATAAGCAACATGTCACTCATGAACATGACACTCTTCTTATTTCGTGTCGAGTTTGGGATATCCTCACTTAGTCACTTGTCCTCCTGGGTTTGGGTGATCCATTTTTGCCTCTCATTTGACTATTCCATTTTTCCATCATGACCTTTAGTCCTATGTTGATTCAAATTCTTCCACACTCTGGAGTCGTGTTGCCAGTGTTCAAGAGAATTCCTATCTGTAGTTATTTACCTATACATTGGTTGACCCATTGTTACAGTCTTGGATCTTATTCAATTCGTTCCACTTTATTCCTTGTTTATTTTCAATGATTGGGGACTCATCATTGCCTTCCTTCAAAGGATCGCTTATTTTCGACTTCAGCTCATTATCCAGGAAGTTGACTTAGAAACTCCCTTTCAATGCCTTAGAGATTGCATGCCTTAATGGCAAGTTCTTCGCATCCGATGCTAGGTTTTCATCATTGACCTTCGATTGGATGATTCCATGAGTGTTCGACTTCAGTTTCATTATCACACTCACGGATTGTATTGTCGTACCTTGAGATCCACTATCATTATTGTGGTTTTTCTCGTACCTGTTAACAGTCCACATCATTTACGGGTAATCAGGTGGTTTTTTAGCGTGTTCGACTTCAATACATTCATTTGCATGTTAGAATTTTCACTTTGATCGAGTCAGGATGGAGCGCAAGACCCTGAGTCTTGTC
This sequence comes from Pinus taeda, assembly GCA_000404065.3. NCBI lineage: Eukaryota > Viridiplantae > Streptophyta > Pinopsida > Pinales > Pinaceae > Pinus > Pinus taeda. The sequence continues at coordinate 61,421 of APFE030479475.1, forward strand.
TGATATGGATCAAGTTGCATGGAGTTATATGTTATTCATGATTGTACACATGTTTATGTTATACAGATGGTTGTGACCATACCGTGGGACTTTACATTTATGATGATTCTTATATATCAGATGGTTGTGACCATACCTTGGATATTAGATTCACAGATGATCCTTTTCATTTGGATGCTTGTGCCCATACCTTGGATCTTAGATTCACAGATGATCCTTTTCATTTGGATGCTTGCGCCCATACCATGGATCCTTTCATATAGTCCTTATAATCCAGATGGTTGTGTCCATACCGTGGATTCATGTTTTTTATCTCAGATATATATATGTGTGTGTGTGTGTGTGTGTGTGTGTGTGTGTGTGTGTGTGTGTGTGTGTGTGTGTGTGTGTGTGTGTGTGTGTTTCCTTCATTTGCAGGTCTCCTAATAGTGTTTTTCCTCATGCTTTAAAAATCTCATGAAGCACCTCAATCATCACTCCTCGTTCTGCCTTCATGCTTTAAGGGGCATCTGTTACACAGTATGTTGTCACACCTCCTACACTTCCCCGTGACATACCCCGAAGTGCCCAAAACATGACCATCATGTAGTGTGCTCATTCATATATGCAGTTCAAATCCTTCCTAAGACATTGATTGGAAAATTCCTTGAGTTTCCCCTGAAGTAAATAGCTCTAAAACCCTAATTTGAGAATCATCGCCCTTATGAGACTAAAAACAGTGATGGTCGCTTGTTGCACTATACTTTACCCACAATGGCATCACTTTGTTCACTTGTATACCCACAATGATCCCAAAAAGGAAATTTTCCCAAAGAGGATGAGAAGCTTCATGATCTAGAAGCTTCAAAAGCAGCGAGTTGGAGGTTGTTTGACATAGCTGAGGTCAAATTATCACAACTTGGCCTCTTGGACTTATCCCTATGAGATACCTCCTTGATATAATGGCCTATTCCTATATTTGGGGAGATCCTAACTCCCTTTCCGAGCCTATATATTCATCCTCTCCCATTCCCAAATGGTTGGTCTATGCCTATTTGCACCCATATGCTAAGATTGTGCCTATATGCTACTCAGTTGGCTTGGAGAAGGAGTGTTTGGAGAGCTTATCTTGGACTTTGATATTCATTCAATGAGAGCCTATCAAAACAAAGGCTTGGTTGTATGCTCCCCTTTATTTTCTATTAATATACAATTGTTGGTTCATTTTCCCTAAATGTGTATGTTCATGTATCATTTGGCTTAACATTCCTTGATCAGTTAAGTAGGTTACTTTTTAATATGCTATTTGTGTTTGTATGCCTTGTTATGTCTTGATCTCTTCTGTAGGTGCACAAACGATGTGAACAGTAGGAACAAGCTCGTGACGCAAGTGATTCAAGGTCTTCAACAAAGGAGATTGAGAGAGCATCAGAACAAGGTAGGCCATCTTCTTCATCTCTCGCTTCAATTGTAACTTAGGAAAGTGTCTAGTAGATTGTCACTTTAGTTGCTAGACCCACTCATTGAGCTACAGGGATCATCTTTGTCCGCAGAGAGGTTTTACCTAGACAATGAGCTTGATTCCCCTTAGTCCCACCCGGATAGAATACCTTGGTTAGGTATCTAGTCTGCAACACTAAGTGCACTAAAATTCTTCATAGTTAATATCATTTTGAGATCTTACATGTACCTCTTATTGAAATTTGTAACTAGGTTTGGTCTTCATAATGACATATCTAATCATGATTTTATGTATTTGATGTAATGAGAAAAAAAAAAAAAAATTATTATTATTGGTCTTGAGGCATGGGTTTCATGCTCAAGGAAAAATTATTTTTAGCTTAAGCTCCCGTTGTGATATCTTAGGATTGGTCATTAAGTCATAAATTCAATTGAGTATTTTTCATGTATGAGAGACCATTCTTGGGCATGTTACATATTTATTTGAGTTATTGTAACATTCAAAAACCCTCCAAGACCAAGTCCAAGTGCTATTAGCAAGTTGGCCTTCAAATGAAGCAATCGACCTACACCAAGATGACACCTCGGCCTAGGATAAAGACAAGTAAGCTTATAAGCATGGGAAGGAAGCATATATATAGGGCACTCAGCCTCATTTAAGGAGACAGATATCAAACACCAAAAAGTTCAATAAATAAGGAGAATCAATAAGTGAGAGATAGGAGGATAAAAAGAAGAGAAGAAGATCGATTTTTTGGATAGTTTTTGGGATGAAGTTCCTCACACGTGTGAATAATATTGGGCCTCATTTGTTGTAGTAGAAGTTGAAGTATGACATCCATCTAAGGAGGCCGAAAAACAAGTGAAATTCAAGAAATCTAGAAATATGTGTTGCTATGGAAAAAGCCTTTATCCAGGCAAAGAAGTTAAAAAGGTAAAACCTCCATCTTTCTCCCACATGTTCAAAAACTAGGGTTTCTGCAACGACCAAAAATTGCACATAGAAATTGTAGAGGTTGAAAAGGAGGTCAAAGAAGCAGTTGTCACTGAAAGAAATTTTTAATAAAGAGAAGACTCATCAAGGAGTGGCATAGACTTGGACTTGGAGGAGTTTTAGTCAAGTTTCTAGAACTTGGAATTCGTCAACTGAATATTCTATAAGAAGAAGAATTCAGTGGATTTTCCTGTCAAGATTGGAGAGGTTTTGGCCTTGGATGATAGCCTATATCTTGTGTCCTTTGTCTCATTGTTATTTATGTCTTGATATATGTTTAATTAAGATAACGCAATAATAATCAAGCTAAAGAAGAATATAATCAATAAAAGCAAAAAGAATTCACAAGCAGTTATCATAAGTATCGATAAATCACCTATATTGTTGCCCCTATATTTCTCAAATGGTATCAGAGCTAAGGTAACAAGTCAAGAAAGGGAAACTCAATAAAAGGCACTCAACCACTCAAGGACCGAAGTTCTAGAAGGATATCAAGGGCATCAAAGCATCAAGAAGATCATCTTGTCTCCAAAGAATTTTGAAGACAAGTACCACATCATCATCTTGAAGGAAGTATCAATACCCTAGCTCGTTCAAGAAAAGAATCTACACTTAAGTATTTTTGAAACCTTGCCCAAATATTCATCTCAAGAAAGAAGACCTCAATAGACCCTACCTTTACTAAAATTCAAGAATACCTACAAGTGAAGCATATTGAAGTTTACTCATCCAAGGGAAGCTAGAAGAAAGGAGTTTTTATCATCATCAAAGATTCAAGGTAATCTCCCTCTCTTTGGGTCAAGGATCATTTTGAAGGAAGATGTCTTATTCAAGAAGCAATATTCTATTACCACATCATCACCAAATTCAAGAATCGAGTAGATTGAATATTTTTTCATCGAGGACTATCTTCACAAAAAAATATCTTTATTTCCACATCTTAATCAATAAAATGTATTTTTGCAAGGAGAGAAACAAGTTGGTTACTTCAATTAACTTTCTAGCATGGAAGAAGAGGATTGAGTTGATCCTCATAGAAAATGAAGTTGTGGAACATGTTAAGGGCTCAATAAATAAACCTCCAAAGGAAGAATCTGAATAACTATTGGGATGGGGTCCGTTGGGTTAGTTTTGGGGGGAAATCCCAAGTTTTGATGTAAAGTATGATAAAAATATGTAAAGTCTCCACGAATTGTGGATGCGCAGCGTGTAGTTAGTTAGAAGTCAAAAAAGGTTTTTACCCTCATTTATGTAAATTTGAGTTGGATCTTGAGATCTACCCATGGTTTGTGGACCATGGGATTGTATAAATAGGTGTATCATAGAGAATCTAAGGCAGATTTATGTCTTTGTCTATGGGCAAGATGAATGGATTCTTAGAGAATTAGCGCAGAGAAGGAAGTCTTAGAGGGGGGAAAGGCTTTGCAGGTGAGTGCACAGAGGACTAGCGTAGAGTTTGCAGTTGAGTGCTCGAACCCCTGCAGCTGGGTATGTAGGGAAGTTTTGAGTCTCTAAACTTATACTGAAGATCAATAAAGAAGGTTGTTGCAGAAATTCATGTGTTTTATCTCCGTACTTCTGTTATTTATAATTGTGATATATGATGTAATAAATAATGTATTTATGAAATAATGATGTATTGATGCATGAATTTATTGGATCCATCTTACTAACTGAAAGCAATTAATGTTAAGTGATTACGCGAAGATCATAACACTCATTTTTAGGTTTATTGAACACTTGGGTAGGTATGAGTACATTCTGATATAAGAGTAACCTAAGGTGTGTGTAAGTAGCTACTTCATCTGTTGAGGGTCTAAAAAATCCAGTCCTAGACCTTCGCAAAGGTCTAAAGGCCGTTTGAAGGGACTTGAAGTACCAAGCCCTAAGGGCTTATAAATTTGTGTGGAGGTAGATCTAGGGCACAAAAAGACATCACACTGATCTCTGGATGTGGAAACTTGGTTCCATCATCCCCCCATACTGCTTCTGGTGAGACTTCAATTCGTGCTACGTAGATTGATGTTGAAAGGGCCAGTAGTGTAGAGTTTTGTTTGCCGCACTAAATCTGAACCTAGGTTAGGACCCATTAAGCCAACAAATGGTTATGTTGTCGGGACCAGGATATGCATAAAGAGATGTGTGATGTCACATCACTGGAATTTGACCAAAAAGGAAATTGAGAATTTTTTGGATAGGAAGATCCACGAATTCATGGCACAAGAGAACAAAAATTCATTCTTGACAAAAGAGCAGTGGTTGGACAAATATTTGTACACATAAATACATGAAATTTTCTTGTGCACCTTACTGATTGAATTATATGAGTGGATAGCTAAATTGGAAGATGGCCAAGGAAGGTGGAGGCTTGACGGTCCAATAGTGTGGAATCCAGAGCTAGTGTGGAGGTTGGAAGCCTCTAAAGATAAGATCGCACGCATTGTTGACCATTGGCTTGATCGGTTTATAGGAGGATTTGTTACAAAGTTTTCAGTTGACACCTCAATTAGTTACAATGAAGCATAGTGACACTTTTTCAAGGGACCACGAGGTAAGTATTTGAGATCTTTGAATACCTGGATAACATTCTCTTGTGTGAAAAATAGGTTATGCCATTGCCTTGATGTTTAGATCTATGCAAAGTGCATGAAGCTTTAGAAATAAAGGAAAAGTAGGTCCTAAATATAGCTTGTTGATTGGACCTCCTTCAAGTAACGATGAAGGAGCGGTACAAGCCTCATCGCAGAGCGTTGTCTAGTTGATAAGGCAGGGTTTTTCATGGATACATGATCCATCCACACCACCTCCACCTTCACCTCCACAACATACACCCTCACCCACACCACCACCACCACCTACATTCAACATGTTGAATATGATGAAGTTGTCAGTTTTCAAGGGCTTAGGAAGTAAGGATGCGGATTATCTTTGGTTTGTTGTGAAGATTTTGTGGATAGCACAATAGATTACAGATGATAATATAAAGAAGGCACAGTTGGTTACCGCTCTATGAGATCACGCATTGACATGGTACATTAAGTACTACACCGATAATCTATTGGTGTCATTAGCAAACACTCGGGCCGCTTTGAACAAATAATTCAGTGAGCCTAAGTCTGACTCGCAAGCAGTAACTGGATTCAAGGAAATCACGATGAGGGGTGCTAAAACGTCCTAGGAGTTAGATCAAAGATTGAAGTGTGTGATCCATAAAGCTAATATGCATCTCACAGATAGTTAGCACCGTGAGTGGTTTATACCCTCGCTCCTGCCCCACCTAAGGATTGCTTTATCGCAGCAAAAGATAGGGACTCAGGTAGAAGCTCTGGAAATCATGATGAGATTTCATGAAACGGCTATTCAGGACGTGTCTTTGGGAGTCCAACAAATTCACTCACAGTTGGAGAACCTCTGCTTGGAATTGCATAGCTTAAAGAAAGAAAAGGAGGCTAGCTTGGAGGTGCACGAAGAAGTGTGGTGCCTCAAGTGTAAGAGCTAGGGGCATGACAAACATCATTGCCCTATCTTCATGAATTATATCATGGGAGGGGGGGCAATGGTCCTGAGGCAGGAAGCTCCAGCAGGACCAACTGTGGGGCCCGCACTGTGGTGCGCTATTTGTCAGGTAGCTGGAAAATGCGTAACAGATAACAGTCCTTTGCTGCAAATAATTTTATAAACACCATAACAATTGTTCTGCAAATTAGTGGGCCACGATGAGCGCCACTGTCGTAGCTAAGAATTAATGATGGAGAGGACGCCTACATATCGAATGCAAGTAGAAACTCAGCCTCTAGATCAGGGTGTTGGGGGAGCGCGTGGAGGATATCAGGGGCGTGGACGAAGCCGAGGAGGGGGAGGACCTGGTAGAGGTTGTGGACAAGTCATTTTATACAATTGTGGAATGTTAGTTCACTACGCGCAAGAGTGTACAAATCAAACATGCCCATTGTGTTAAAAATACACTTAGTATGACCACACAATAGAGGAATTCTCTGTGTTGATAGCCAAGATGCAGGAGAAGAGGGCGCAGCCTCATCATCCTACCCAGAACTTACAAATGATGAGGGTTGAGCCCCACGAGGAGGATCCAAATGTGAATATCATGGTGAGAATTGGGATCACAACTAGTGACGATAAAGGAAAATGCCCTGAAGAGGATGGATGGATTTGCAAGGGCCCGAAAAAGGAGATTGGTTTTGATCTGGAGCACGCAAAGGAAACGTTTATGGTGGTGAAGAAATGCTTCACTGAGGCCTGTACCTCGGGAAGTCAAGACAAATTGTTAAAAATCGGTGCGCCTACAAAGGTTGACCCCTTTATGCTTACCACCTTCTTGGAGACTTGTATGAAACTATTGCATGATAACAAGGCTATGAAAGGGCTACAATAATTGATAAACAAGTGTGTCGGTAAGGAAAATGCTCCTGAGGGACACCATGTGGTCCAAAAGATTGGTAAACATAAGGCGAGAACAGGGCGCGGGATGAGGCTCACCACGCAAATAGGAGACTATGAGATGGACCAGGTCATTTTGGATCTGGGATCTCATGCAAATATATTGCCTAAACAAACATGGGAGAGAATGGGGAGACCTATGCTACAGTGGTCTTCTAGTCAGTTGAGGATGGCGAACCAGCAGAAAATTATCCCTATGGGATAATTACATGGAGTTAACATAGATATAGAAGGTGCGAGCGTGCTAGCTAATTTTGAAGTGATAGAAATTGTTGATGACAGAAATCCATACCTCACACTCCTTGGAATTGATTGGGATATTGATATGAATGGGGTAATCAATTTGAAGAATTGGACAATGTCGTTTGAAATGAAATCACTCCAAGTTGTAGTACCATTAGACCATATAGAAGGATCGCACTATATTGAACCAGTCCACGACTATGAGGACAATGATGACAATTTGGATCAGATCTATAAACTTATAGCGCAAGACAAAGACTAGATTAATCCGATAGCTGATGGACAGATTGCATGGGACTGCAAAAGCTCATGTACCTCAGACTCATATGAAGAATTGGAGCATTGGCAGAATACGTTGCGCTGCAACATGATGACTAAATCACTGCGCTATGTGTCATTGGAGGTCAGAAATTTACCTTATTATGATGGTTTAACTAATGTAGATAAGTTTTTGGATGCCTTTGAAAGAGAATTCGCTAAGGATCATCGCTTTCAAGCACTAGATTTGGTGTTGCACACTACGCCCACATGGTGGTGGGGTATGCACAAATACATCTTTGATGAATGGCGCGATTATTGGAGAATGATGAGGTTGCAATTTGGTTGCCCAAAAGTTCAGATGACTGAGAAATGTGATGGGAGGAGTGATCTGCGCTATCATTTAGCAAAATGGACTAAATTTTATGGAACGGAACCATAGCCAGAATGGGTACATTTATTCTGTCACACTCTGGATATAACCCCTATGAATTGGTACCTTGAAATGGAGCTTCATCATGGCACTATGGAGTGGGATATATTAAGGGAAGGATTCTTAATGAACTTCAGTTTTGAAGATGGGTTCAAAAGCATTGATGAAGCTCTACATGAGGTTAAGGTAGCAATCTTCAGAATACCACAGGACCCTTTAGAGCTAGTTCAACTAGACTGGAGCACCCAGCTATGCCATGTGTTGGAATGATATAATGTGACTGTTGAAGGGGAGGATGAGGATCTAAGGAATATTAATATTCCAGAGGTAGAAGGTCATCGCACAGCTGAAGGTCCATAGGTAGAGAACTCAGACATCAGCGTGCCATTGAAGACTATGCAAGTGAACATCGGTACTGAAGCAGAGCCAAAGTTTTTAAAGATCGGGGATTAATGGGATGATGCCACGATAGATAAAGTTGCCAAGTTGCTCCACTAATATCAAGATTTGTTTCCTAAAAAAATTTTGGACCTGAACGGCATCATAGGTGACTTGGGCGTGATGAATATTACCCTAAAGCCAGACGCAAATCCTATTAAGTAGAGGCCACATCACCTTAACCCCAAATACAAGGAAAAATTCTGGTTGGAATTGGACAAGATGCTTGAGGCAGGCATTATTGAACCAGTGGAGGAATCTGATTGGGTGAGCCCAATGGTAGTCCAAGAAAAGAAACAGAAGGGAGAAATACATATTTGTGTAGATCTTAGGAAGCTTAATGATGCCTGTGTCCATGATCCTTTTCCGACACCATTTACTGATGAGGTACTAGATAATGTTGGAGGATAGGAGGCCTACTCATTAACTGATGAGTTCTCTGGATACCATCAGATTAAGGTCGCTCCCCAGGATAGGAGAAAAACAACCTTCACAGTGGAATGGGGTTGTTTCCAGTATAAAATGATGTCGTTTAGACTCAAGAATGCACCAGCAATATTCTCTCGTGTAGTCATCGCAGCTTTCAAGGAGTTTATTCAAAAATTCTTGGAGGTATATTTTGATGATTGGACAGTGTTTGGGTTATTAAAGCACCATGTAATCAGTCTACGCTTAATGTTGGATACATGTAGAAGGTATCATATCATGTTGAACCTGAAGAAGTGCTTATTCTGTGTCCCCTTTAGAATTTTGTTCGATCATATGGTGTTCAAGAAAGGACTAATGGTTGATCCTGCCAAGATCACAGTAATAGTCAATTTGGACGCCCAAGGAGTTTCAAACAGTTGCGCGCAACACTGGGCCATATTGGATATTATCAAAAGTTCATTAAGGCTTATACCCAAATTACGCGCCTACAGAGAAGCTATTAAAGGAGGGCACTACATTATGTTGGGATGAAGAATGTTAGGGTAGTCTCGATGTATTGAAAGAAAATATGGTCACCGTGTCGATCTTGGCCTTCTAGGATTGGAAGAAGGAACCATGTGCATGTTGATGCCTCGTGTATTGTGTTGCGAGTAGTGCTGACACGAGTTGGTGAAGGAGAGATGGATCATCCTATAACATTTTCGAGTAGAAATTTTTCAAAGGCTGAGAAGAATTACTCAACAACAAAGCGCGAAGGATTGGCTATGGTGTATGTGCTCCAAAAGTTCAAACACTATCTGTTGGAAGAACATTTCAAGATGTACACAGACCATCGTGCCTTGAAGTATATAGCCAATAAGCCTATGTTAGGGGGAGGGGGTGGGGGAATATGCAGATGGTTGTTGTTATTTCAAGAATATGACTTTGAGGTAATTGTGAAGCCGGGAAGGTTGAATGCAGGACCTAACCATTTGTCATGAGTTGAAACAGGGGAGGAGCCTACTAATTTGGAGGAAGGGATACCTGTCGCACAGCTCTTCATAGTGCGTGTAGCAGATAACCACTTTGCAGATATTATCCACTTTTTGACCATAGGGATGGCTACAGAAGGATACACCAGTCAGTAAAAGAAAGAGTTGGTAGTATGCACGGCCGATTTCTCAGTAATTGCAGGACATTTATATAATATGGGATCAGATGGGATACACTGACAGTATGTTCCCAATTTTGAATGAAATAGCATCCTCGCTGAAGCTCATGGAGGAGATGTGGGAGGGAATTATGCAGAAAGAGCAATGGCACGTAAGATTTTGCACGCGGGTTTGTGGTGGCCTACATTACATAAGGATACCAAAGCATATTGTAGGGCATGTGATTCATGTTAGCTAATGTGCAGGCCATCGCGAAGGGATGAGCTACCTCTGAACCCTTAGGTTTCATTACAACCTTTTGATAAATAGGCAATCGACTTTGTAGGACCGATTCATCCCCCAGGAAAGAAAATAGGTGTGTATTATATCATCACCGCGACAAAGTATCTAACTAGATGGGCAAAGGCACAGCTATGAAGGATTATATAGGGACTACAGCAGAAAAGTTCTTGTTTGAGTACATGTCAACCAAGTTTTATTTCCAAAAAGTACTAATGAGTGATCGTGGTATGCACTTCCTCAATGAAACAATAAGCGCGCTGATCGAAGAGTTCCAATTTTACCATCAGAAAATTACACCATATCATCCTCAGGCTAATGGAACAATCGAGGCCTTCAATAAGATATTGGAGAATGCGGTGACAAAGATTTGCAATGTGCAACAAAATGATTGGGACGTGCACGTACCAGCAGTATTATGGACGTATAGGACTACTTGTAAAAATCTAAGAGGTCAGACACTTTCTGACTAGTTTATGGCATAGAAATTGTGATGCCTACGGAATATATCATGCCTGATCTATGCATGGCAGTTTTCATAAGGATGGCGGACCGCGGAGCCTTGGAAGAATGGCATGCGCAATTGATGGAGCTCAAAGAAGAGAGTTTCTTGGTTAGATTCCATCAGCAAGTACAGAAGGAACTTGAAAAATCATGGCACGATTGACACATCAAGCTCCGCACATTTAATGTAAATGACTTGGTAATATTATATAATAGTAATTTTGCTAAGTTTCCAGGAAATTTTTAGATGCACTGGCTTGGGCCATATGTCATCAAAGAAATTACAGATGGCAGCGCAATTCAGCTTGCGAAGCGAAATGGAGAACCTTTTTCCGAGAAAGGTGAATGGAAGCAGATTGAAGCTATACGCATGAGATCTGGATCAATGACTATATGACCGTCGGGCAGTCTTAGTGCTCTAGGCAATTGCAAGGGAGCGCGATTCTATAAACTACACTTCCCAATTTTGGGGACTACACAACAGGGGGGCTGCATGAAAAAGGGTGATGTCACAGTACCAAAAGCCACACGAAGGGAGTTGTGCTATGAAGGGAGATGTTGTGCAGTGGAGCCAGGAAGTGACTGTTAGAGTCATTGTTCATGATTTAATAGCCTGAAGATGGTTAAGAGGAGTGGGTGGGTGCATTTAAGGCTGAAATCTTTGAAGTTCTACCGCCAAATCAGCATTAATTGATGGATTTTGGGGGGAATGGTCGGATTTGAATTCAAATTATCCTATAAATTATGCATGCCAGTCCAGAAAAGAACACTTTGCACCCTTAGAATTTTTGAGCCATGTTTTCTACCGCTTATGAATCGTAAGTTATTTGAAGATTTGTTCCCAAGCCCTGCATTCGATCATTTTCCTGAGTTAACCCAAAAATTCATTTGCGACACCATGTGAGGACCAAGTCCCGATGAGACTGCAAGCACTAGAGGAATTGTCTCCTTCGAAGGAGTTGCTCCATAGGTTGTAAGCACAGAGGATCCAAATCATGTTCCTACAGTGCCGAGGTCACCTATGCTAAAGCCTACACCTATGCGAGAGACCCAAAATCCAAAGAAAGACAAGCAGAAAATTTCAGTGCCAGTGTGCAAGTTGCCTAGGAAGCATTCTAGTCCCTAGATGCAGAAGAAGGATAAGCAACTTGAGAAGGTTGTAGATTTCGAGGTTGAAGAGGAAGCTGAAGATATAGATTTTGAGGGCATGGACCCCATCACCAAGTTACCATAATATATGCCTCCACGTAAAGGGAAGTCGAAGGTCACCAAGGACCCAAACTCAGGGAAATTCATCATTCACATGCCCCTCTTTCTAAAGAAGATAACCTTCGAAGGTCCCCGCTTGGTGCGGGTCCCTCTATTAAAGATGAAAGATTAGGACCTGGATGGCCATGAGAGGTTCCCCCACCTCGCGACAAAAAACTCTATGAGGTGCATTTATTAAAAATACTCAGGGGTCACTGAGTTGGAGACAGTTGAATGGATCCACGAAGTGGAGAAATCTGGGTTGTTGAACCTGTTGTGGGTGCCCCACTACCACTGCTCTAACATTAACACCACCTGTATATGGCAGTTGCTTACTCTGGTGCATGATGGGTGCTTATGGCTTCACGTTCCTATCCCCATCGCGAATATGCTCATCCATGAGATCACACACCTATCACATGAGGGTTTGAATCCAGCCAAGGAGTTTGGCAGAAATACAAGCGAGAGAAACTTAGCATGAAGGATGGAAAACAAATTCAAGCTTATCAAGAAACCATGTAGCTATTCCATCACATCCATCAATGATCTCGCAATGAATATTGATATCCAGGTACTAGCCAGAAAAGTCATGAAAAAGTGTCGCGTAGATAAGGTTCCAGCATCTGTGACCTTGTTAGCTGCATAATGCATGAAGGGCATGCAGTTTAACTAGTTGCGCTATTTATGTGGCGAGTTCTTTGCAATTTGTCACGAGGCCCAAGATGAGATTAAGACCTTGCACTATGCATGGCTGCTACTCTCAATTTTGTTGGTTGCATGGGATCTCCAAGAGGACAACCAGTTTCCTCCATTACATGCAAGATTGCCGGAGGCTGCACAATTTGCCTCCCTCTAGGCGACAAAGGACCTCACATGAATCATAAAAATGAAGATTTTCTAGGTATTGATTGAGTCGAGCTTCCACATGGCCATAAACCTACACCCAAGGTTGTCCCTGACCGTGTATGAACAGTTGTCTAAATATGTTGAGTTCAAGGCAGACTTCCACAATGTTTACATCCGGGCGCGAAAGGACCCGCACTAGAAGTGGTTTGATATGTCGTATCTCATCACTAATGATTCCATACAGGAATTTATCAAGCACTAGCCAATAGATTGGCATACTCTTTTCAACTTAGCCACAAGTACCAGCAAAGGCAAAGGAAGCTCAGTAGAGAAAAATTAGAAGGATGTAGCGAAGCAGGTGGCACAGAAATTGGTCGCGTAGCGAAAGAAGGAGGTTGAAGAGAAGGCTTGTATGGAAAAGGAGTGTGTTGCAAAGGAGCAAGTTGAACAGGAACAACGTGACTCCAAACAAAGCGGTAAATCCCCTTTACCCAAAACTGAGGAATAAGAGCAGCCGGCACAGGGAGATGGAGGCAATGAGGGGCAGAGCACCCCATTTTAGGTAAGGAAGCATAGATAACAACAGCAGGAGGGGTCCCACAAGAAGACAAAGGTGACTAAAGCACAAGTGGATCCCATTACGCTAACGAAGGGCGATCTCGATGAGAACGGGGACAAAGTACGTGACACTAAAGTCGAACTATTGTAGCAATTTGAGAAACAGTACATGCAGTCATTAAGTAATGTTCAAAAGTATATGTTCAAACTATAGATCGAGACCAGCAGAACACAGGTGGGCATGGGTCAAGTGAGTGCTACATAGATGAGCCTAGCAACGGGGACAAGTCAGGATGTCGAGCTTATCAGGATAGTGGACCTCAAGATAGTTGCGCTACCAGAAGGGTCCCTGAGCGTGGAATCATATAATGACAAGATCATTGTTAGCACCTTGAAGAACATCGGCCCCAATATTGCAGCGCTCCCTAACAAGTTTCTTCATGCGCTGTAGACAGGAGTGACAGCAAAACTGAGAGCTCGGGAGCAGCGTGCTCTCAGTTCAATAAGCGAGTATCGAGTGAAAAAATAGAAAATGTTCACTGAGAAGACACAGGCTCTGAAGGAAAGGGATAAAATCTAGGCGTAGCGAGCCCAGTTAGCAGTCACGTTGTAGAGGCATGCAGAACAGTTTCATAGTTTCACATACCTGAGGACGCACAACTAAATGCCAAGGTCTGAAAACTCGTTGCGGGTGTTCGCGATGCAAAGACAGAGGTAGGAAGTGTTCAATTTGAACTCAATATGAAAATCACAAAGTTAGAACTCAAGTCACAGCCTTCGACTTTGCCTGCGGTCAGGGAACAGCGCGGAGTGCCCATCAAGGAAGGGATAGCCACTATGGATGTCGCGCTTGTTGATTGCACAGCTTTGTTTGAACAGGCCATGGAAGTGGTTACGACCCTACAAGAAGATCCCAACCTGCAAGTATTGAGTACAGAGATCCGCGAGCTCCAAAAGCAATATGACGAGGTTAGGGAGATGGATCGCTCCATTGCTACAGCGCATCGCTCCATTGCTACAGCACAGCACCTCGCCAAGTTACAAGAGGGGATAAAGCTCCTCGCTCAAGTGAAAGCAGTGCAGATAAAAGAAGAAGTGCTTAAGGCCATGTTGGATCCTTCATTGGAAGAATCCTACCAAGTCTCAACCAACATTCAGGAAAGTTGACGAACTTGTAGCTCACAAAGTAGAAGATCAAGCTAGTCGACGAAGGACCAGCTACGGAGCAGTTGGTCGAACAAGTGAAGAAGGCAGCCACACAAAGTGCGGATGAAGTATCAGTTATGCAGGTGGAGCTAGGGAATATTTGTAGCAATATCACCACGCCAGCCGAGTGACTCGAGGGCAAGTCGTGACCTTTGTCTTGGGGGCCTGTTGAGATGGGGTCCCCTGGGTCAGTTTTGGGGCAAAATCCCAAGTTGTGATGTAAAGTATGATCAAAATATGTAAAGTCTCCGTGAATTGTGGATGTGGAGCATGTAGTTAGTTAGAAGTCAAAAAGTTTTTTCACCCTTGTTTATGTAAATTTGAGTCAGTTCTTGAGGTCTACCCATGGTTCGTGGACCATGGGATTGTATAAATAGGTGTGTCTTAGAGAATCTAAGGCAGATCTATGTCTTTGTCTATGGATATAATGAATGGATTCATAGAGAATTAGCGCAAAGAAGTAATTCTTAGAGGGAGGAAAGGCTCTACAGTTGAGTGTGCAGAGGCCTATAGTAGAGTCTGTCGCTGAGTGCGCAGAGGCCTAGAGTAGATTCTGTAGCTGAGTGTGCGACCCCTGCAGCTGAGTGTGCGACCCCTGCAGTTGAGTGTGCAGGGAAGTTTTGAGTCTGTAAACTTATACTGAAGATCAGTAAAGAAGGATGTTGCATAAATTCCTGTGTTTTATCTCCATACTTTTATTATTTATGAATGTGATATATGCTATAATAAATAATGTCTTTATGAAATAATGATGCATTGATGCGTGAATTTACTGGATCAATCTTACTAACTAAACGCAATTAATTTTAAGTGATTATGTGAAGATCATAACACTCTTTGTTAGGTTTATTGAACACTTGGGTAGATCTTAGCACATACTGATCTAAGAGTAATCTAAGGTGTGCGTAAGTAGCTAATTCATCTATTCAAGCCCCACAAAATCTAGTCGTAGACCTTTGTGAATGTCTAAAGGTTGTTTGCAGGGAATTGCAGTACCAAGCCCTAAGGGCTTATAGATCTATGTGGAGGCATATCTAGGGCATAAAAAGACATCACATGATCTCTGGATGTGGAAACTTGGTTCCGGCATCCCACCATACTGCTTCGAGTGATACTTCAATCCGTGCTACATGGATTGATGCCGAAAGGGCCAATAGTGTAGGGTTTTGTTTGGGGCACTAACTTTGAACCTGGGTCAGGACCCATTAAGCCAACAAGAAGTTTCAATGTACATTAAAGGGGAACTTAGGGCCCAAAGGATTCTCATTGAATCCATTAAGAATCCCCTCATACCCTATGTATCAAAGTTGGAAATGGCTAAAGAGATATATGAAAAGCTGGTGGAACTATTCCCCATGAGTACTGCTGGAAAAGTAATATCACTAAGACAATAACTCTACAAAATGAAGATATCCAAGGAAGAAGGAATAGCCTCAATTTTATGAGGGTGTCATAAATAAGGGACCAACTCTAAGGGTTGGGATAAATAATTTTTGATAGGGAAATGAGTACCATAGTGCTAATGCACTACCAGAGGAATGGGAAAACTTCAGATCAAACATATATGTAAATAAGGAAGCTACTATCTTCAAGTATGGTCATTATGAAAAATTGAGGAAACCAGGCTGAAGGCAAAACTTGATCAAGTGAACAAACACAATAATTTGCTACCATGACTAAAATAATAGGGAAGTCTAGGATGGTTTGTCCTTGGAAAAAGAAGAAGAATGTGGCCAAGGTTAAATGTTATGGTTGTCATGAGTATGGGCACTATAAAAGAGATTTTCAAAAATTCAAGAAGGACAACAACAAAAGAGGAATGGAAGAATCCCATATACTGAAGAAGTGGAAGAAGCTAAAAAGAAGAAGTCCAAAAAGGAAGAAGTAAGATATCTCTACTATGATTGAGATGATCTTCTTCACCTAGTTCTTTTCAAGCCTTTGTTATTCAGTTCTTATATAGCTATCATGGTAAGAATCATTAAAGACATCATAGGATGCATCATGTTAGGAGATGGAATCATAAGAAGCATACCATATAAAGCAAGAGCTTGGGACATCATAAGAAGCTTGAAAAAGAGCTGAAATAGAAGCCTATGGAAGTCACCTATAGTGAAAAGGAACTCTTGGTAACCTCATTAGAATCATAAGTATTACTTATGGATAGAAAAAAGTCCTCTAGTATACAGCTTGTCATACATCATTCAAGAGGATAATTTTCAAGATGAGGATGATCAATATGCTCCATTAGAATCTTCAAAAGAAGATTCACTTATTGAAGGAAGCAAGTGTCTCACCGAGAATTCCACCTTGTGAGGGATTCATGTGATGATGGTATGATTACTAAGAAAGTAAGTGGGTTAAGATTATTGAAAAACCTTCAATCAAGGAAGTTGTCGAAGGAAGATGACCAAAATGGAAAAATGAGGTATGTATGCATGTATTTAATCAAATTGAGTAATGTCATGTAGTTGCAATTAACATGGATAAATTCTCTACCTCATGAGCATGACCAAGAGAAATGGATCTCCTCCTTTGAAAGGATGCATGAAGGCATCGTTCACATATTTACTAAGATGAAATCAACATAATAAGTCCTCATATGGAATATTAGGTGATTGACAAAAATAAAGGAACTATGGATGGAAGTTCCTGGGGAGTAATATGTGAAGGAAGAAAGGAGAGATCGTGAAAAGTGCAACTATTGTCACATAGAAAAGGAAATCAAAATTTGTTGACTAGAATTATTGACCGTCACATCTTCATGGAAAAGGTATGTAGACTCCGATGCACACTAGAAAAGAAAGAAACACTTGAGATTTAATATCTTTTTGGAGATGTCTCAACATGAATGTAGAATGTTGATGATGCAAACGTCACAGATGTCATGATGAAATACCATCACAAAGGAAATGTTAATTTGGTGATCATTTTTCATTTTTGAACAATATTTGGATGGGCTAATGCAAGGCTACCTAAAGGAAGAGTTGTGGATGTCACCCACAACTGGTATTCATGTGGTAGGATTTAAGATCCTAGAGGAAACATGATGAAAAGAAGGTAGCAAGGTATGAAGAAAGGCCATATATGGACTAGTGGATCACTTTCCGATGAACAAAAGGATAACATGATTGAAATGATTCATAGTCATGGAAAGTATATTCCCTATGAAAAGGTCCCAAATATCAAGGCTTTATAGCAAATAATATGAATTTCATGACATTAAAAAGCGAGCCCGACATACAATTGGTTGTTCCATAATCTCCATCAAAAGAGTTGTTGGAAGAAATTCCTTGGTTAGAGGGAGATTTTCCAAGTCCTTGATGGAGCTTGGGTAAATTACTTTTATAGGAGTGGATACATTCTTTCATAGGAATGGGTCTATCCTCATTGGTTAAGAGGGAGAGATAGATATATCATTCTTGTCTTCACTTGGGAAGAAAGAATGGAGGATTGGGTAAGCATTTGGCATCTGATACTCTTTGAGGATGTGGTAGGGAATCCAAGATAAGAGTATTCATAAAGGACTGATATTTTCTTAGAATTGAGAATCCAAGATAAGAATGGCCCTAGTGGAACATACTCTGAGAAAATGCAAGTGGGGTATGTCCCAAGAGAGACAATGATGATGGTGTCTATTAATCATTGGTCTTGCCTGCAATGTGCTCTAATCTTGTGGAGAGGTATATATATTAGTAAAGGCCTTTCTATGTGACAATGTTGTATGATATGATGTTATACAGATGGTTTATCAATCCAACTCTTCTTATGAGAAACTTTTAGATTGAAAATTTCCAAGTATCTTGTATGAATTATGAATACCTCCCTTTTTAAGAGGGGATGCTAAAATATGTAACTAGGCTCGATCTTTATAATGACATATGTAATCATGATTTTATGTATTTGATGTAATGGAAAAAAATAAATTTATTATTATTTATCTTGAGGCATGGGTTTCATGCTCAAGGAAAACTTATTTTTAGGTCAAGCTCCCATTGTGAGCTCTTAGGATTCGGAATTAAGCCATAAAGTCAATTGAGTCTTTTTCATGTATGAGATACCCTTATTGGGATTGTTACATATTTATTTGAGTTACTGTAAGAGTTAAAATACCCTCCAAGACCAAGTCCAGGTGTTACTAGCAAGTTGGCCTTCAAATGAAGCAATCATCCTACACCAAGATGACATGTCGATCTAGGATCAAGACAAGTCAGTTTAAAAGCATGGGAAGGAAACATATATATAGGGAACACAACCTCATTCAAGGAGACAGATCTCACAAACCAAGAAGATTTATAAAATAAGGAGCATCAATGAGCGATAAAAAGGAGGAAAAACAAAAGAGAAGAAAATTGATCTTTTGGATAATTTTTGGGATGAAGTTCCTCACACGTGCAAAGAATATTGGGCATCATTTGTTACAATAGAAGACAAATTATGATGTCCTTATAAGGAGGCCAAAAAACAAGTGCAATTAAAGCAATCTATCAAGTTGAGTTGTTATGCAAAAATCCTCTATCCAAACGAAGAAGAGAAAAAGGTAAAACCTCCATCTTTCTCCAACCGTGCATAAACTAGGGTTTCTACAGTGACCGAAAATTGTAGATAGAAATTGTAAGGGTTGAAAAAGGAGGTCAAAGAAGTAGTTGCCACTAGAAGGAAGCTTGACTAAAGATAATACTCCTCAAGGAGTGGCATATACTTGGTCTTGGAGGAGTTTTGTTCAATGGTCTAGGACTTGTAATTCATTTATTGAAGATTCTATAAGAAGAAGAATTTGGTGGGTTTTCCTCTCAATATTGGAGAGGTTTTGGCCCTAGCTGATAGCCTATATCTTTTTTCATTTGTCTCACTATTATTTATGTTTTGATATCTGTTTGATGAAGAGAACACAATAATAATCAAGCTAAAGAATAATCTTATCAAGAAAAGTAAAAAGCATTCACAAGAAATTATCATAAGTATCGAGAAATCACCTATAATGTTGCCTATGGGGTTCTCAACACCTATGTGTGTATGTAATTATGAATATCTCTCTAGTTAAGAGGGAGTGTTGAATAATGTAACTAGTTTCAGTCTTCATAATTTTTATTTATCAAAAAGGAAAGACAAAGGAAATTTTATTATGATTGAATTGACTTATTAAAACATGTATTTCATGCTTCGGTCAATTATAATAGATCAAGCCTCCATTGAAGGCCTTTAATATCTCTTTTGAGTCAAATTCAAATTCATTATGTAAGAAACCCTTCTTGGGTTTACAAGTGTCAAAGAAAGAAATTATTTTGTCTTATCAAAAACCTCCTCCATCAAGTCAACTTGCAAGTTGGTCTCAAATTGACATTACACAAGTTGGCTCCTCCAATTATTCATTTCAACCTCAACTATAGACAGTAACAACTATATATATGCTTTTGAACTCGGATCAATAAGAAAATGTCAAGAATCTCAAATAACAATCGCGGAGAGTGAAGAAAAGGGTATTCGGATTATCTACAGGACAATAAAAGAAGAAAAATAATTACAAGGTCAAGCATTCATAAGGTAACTACAGGACATAGATTATATCTATTACAAGGTCAAGATGCTTTGAAGAAACTACAAGACCACAAATTGGTAAAGCTACAGGATTGAGATTATATCCAGCTCTAGGAGTGATATTTGGTATAGTTATTGGACCGAGGACTTATAATGACTACAAGACTTATGTATGATAGAATTCATGTGTAACTACAGGACCGAGGTTCCATATGGTGACAGGACTAAGACTTCATATAACTACAGGACTAAAGTCTAAGATGACTACTACTGTAGAACCAAAGTATAAGAAAGCAAAGATGAACTACTTGTCATTAGCATATGAAGAAATGGACCATAAAATGTGTGTTAGGATGACTTAATGGATCAAATGTATTCTTGGTCTAGGTGTCAAGGGTCTTGGTCTAGCTCATTTTGAATTACTAGTGAAGAGTTTGGACTGGGTTTTTCCCTAGAGAGGGGTTTGTTCCTGTGTTGACACTGCTAAAAATCCTTCAACCAAGGGGTCTCCCTGATGTGAAGTTCCAATTAGACCTCACATTGTTTCGATTAGGAGCCCCATCCGGAATATCGGCCAGGTTGTCATGTATTCTTAATGATTTGCCTTAGCTCCAATTGTTAGCAAGAGATCATAATGTGTGGTGCCTTTGAAAATAAAGGGGGGTTTTCCTGGTGAGTGTTTGATCATATGTGTGTCAAAGTTATTTTTCTATAGAGAGGAGGAAAATTGAGCCTTTAAGAGAGAGGTAGTAGTACCACCCTAGTAGAGACACATAAGAAACGAAGGGTATGTACAACATCAAGCGGAATAGTCCACAGAGATGTGACGGTCATTGAAACCAATATAAAAAGGAATATGTGTCTAATATCCATCGTAATAATCCATGAAGATGTGATAGTGATAATACAAATTACAACACATTCTCAATATGGTAAGTACCAAAATAACCGAAATAGTTCAACTACTTTAACACAGATGAAAGCAAACATGAATTACAAACATTCACATAATAGTCTTACAAATATCCATAATCCATGCATGAAGAACGTGTTGGGCCACAGGGATTCTCATGTTGTGTAAAATTTCCAAGACACATGTATACAATGAACACCACTAGCTCTAATAGTGGAGCATTGGATCCACTCCTTGCTCCTCAAAATAACTATCTTATCTCTCTGATGCCTTGCAGGAGGAGCAAATGTGAAAATTATTTTTCTCATACAATGAGGGTGTATATATAACCAAGGGGTGATGCTTCACCCTCCTTGTGACTCTTTGAATACCCTCATGATTGTTTGACTTCTTATGACTTTTCAACTTACATGACTCTTCATATTCCATGTGTGTCCTTTGGACTTCCACTTTACAATAGATTTCAAATAGGTAATTACATAATCCACAATAATGATGTGCCATATGATGACTTGTGACAAGACAGGACATGACACTGATGACATGGGTTGCATGATGATATGATAGTGCCAATTTATCCTTCTTGTTGCTTCTTTCGTTGTGCCTTCTTGAACATATGCTACATGTTCATATTATTCCTCCTCCTTATGACTTGGTGATAAGGAATCTTCAATGATATTAAGTCTTGAGTTGCGATCGCAAACTGATGTCCCTTTTATTTCTTTTGATTGATCAACTTGCATGTTTAGCTACAGTAGTCTCTTTCAGCATGTTTCCCTCCTTCATCTCTTTCTTCGTCATCTCTCCATAGCATGGTAAGAAACATGTATCTGAAATTCACTCATGATGAGACAACATTAGTCCGTAAACACCCTAGTCTAAGATGATGCATTCTAATCCATTAACTGAGACAGAACTAGGTGATAGGTTAGGAGAGAAGGCTCAATGACCGCATATTTGCACAGTTCCAGTAGCCAAGGGTGAGGCGTGATCCTTGAGACTACGCAGTGTGAAATTTAGGCTGGAATGAGGGAGAAAATTGTGCAAATCTGGGAGCTAGTGAGACATGCTGAGGGGATGGACACTAAGAGGACATATTGCGTAGTTATGGGAGATGAGGGAGGCTAGGTAATTTGTAAACTACACATTTTATAGGCTTAGGGTATGGTATTAAGGCATGTGATTGCGCAGTGCGCACTTAGGTCCATGCTAAGAGAAAGGATTTCACAATTCTGGAGGCCAAGGCTAGAGATTGAACCCAGAAATTTCACAGTGCAGTAGTCTTGGGAGGAAAGAACTATGCATTCCACGGTTCCAAAGGGAAAGGTCACAGCTAAAGGACTAAAATTGCATAGTGTGCAGTTCAGGTAGGTCGAGTGAAGCCAGATTGGTTGGTCGGGAAGCCTTCTCAGAAATAGCTAAGTGTGAGACTAGTGAGACTAATGTAAACAGTGATAAGACTTCAACTATGATCTCACACTTAGAATACTTGATGATACAACAAAATAGATCACCCATGGCACATGAACAATGCATTTCTCTCTATGTGACAACTTGATGACCATTTACGACAAGTGCGACAGTTAAGATAGACTTTAGGACAACCATGGTGACACTTGTGCGACAGTGATTAAAAATTTGTGAATGAGTGCAAAAAATGTTAACATAGTTATAAAAAATCATATACACAAATATAGACCCTTGATACCATCATAACATGCTTCTACACATTACGCAACAGCGAATCATGCGAAAAGACGACAGTTTACCCAACTTGCAAAGGGGAGAAAAATACTTCAAGAAAGTACATGAAATGAGTTTTAGTGTCTATGAAAACAATGTGAAAGACCAAGACAGGCTATGTGTAAGCCAAAATTTTTGAGAGTGTTGTAGTGGCTACAACACTTAGCGACACATTGGTAGAATTCCAGCTTCTCTGCCTTGGTCAATTCTTTCATGCAGGGTCTAGTTCTTTAGGATGTATTGCTTCATCATTGAGATTATCATATATTCCCCATTTACCTCATGCATAAACATTGTCCCCTTCATCACTTTACTTAGTTAACCACGAACATAAGATCAGTGATCACACAATGTTTCAAATAAGGATAGGGTAACAAAGTTCGTGAGCTTTATATTTTCAGAGTATAGTTTTTTTATCTCTAGTTTTGTTATGCTACTAACGGGCCTGGAAAGTACCCTGGCGGAGTCACTTCAGGGACACAAATATCACTCCACTTCCAGCGAGCATAGACAGTACCCTAGCAAAGTTTCTTACTTAACCTCTCTACTCAGGAAGCCTTTCTCTTCTTTCGCCTTTATTTATTTATTTAGTACTATGGATCGGAACTTATTTATTTCATGGGCAGAAGAGGGATCATGACTTATTGAGAGAGAGAGAGGTTTTTCCCTTCAGAGAATCATATATAATACCTTTGATATTGGATTGATCATTTATATTTCCCCTTTTCCTTCTCTACTTGATTGGATCAGCTTGAAAACACCGAAACATAAAACCCCGAGTGCAGGCCTGAGGTTTCCAGAATAGACATGGAGGTCATGGTTCAACACAAGGCTTTCTTAACACAAGGATCGTATTTTCCATCATAACATCATCGACCAAAATATGTAACCCAGACAAGGGAGAAGGCCAAATATTTAGCCAAATGTTGCATTGTTACAAAGTCCTTTTCTATTTTTCCACATTCCTTTATGATCCAACAGAGCATCTTCATGAATGGTATCACAAAATGAAAGGAAAGACAACACACAAGAAGGAAAAAAAACTAGAAGACAAGCAAAAGAAGCTAAACCAAAGCATAATGCAAGAGAAAATTAAGAAAAGACAAGAGAGACTAAATACAACACAGGATGAGTGCAAGAGAAGGAAAACTAGGACGCAGCTAATCCTACTCCTAACCTAACAACTAGAAGGTCGGGGTCACATATAGTGTAATTTCCAATGTATCCACTGTAATCATTCCCAACCTACAATCACAAAGATATGATCGATTAAAACAAATATAAAGCAATGTGCAAGAGAAAAGATGAGAGCTTGAATAATTTTCATAACAAAATCAAGGTCTTTCTTGTGGGCAGAAAGGTGTGTCACAACCTCTACTTTCATCCAATTCATATTCTTACCTTTTCGATGAATACCATCTTTCAATAAACCTCCAATGCTTCTCGTGGATGTGCCTCCATCTACAACAAACTCCTTCAGCGATTAGATCGTAAAATGCATAATGATCCTCTTGAAAACCCTGAAATCTTTGAAAATATGAATTTTCAATTAGAGGCAGGGGATTATGATGGGAATATTATGAGGGAAAATCGATTTGATCATATTTAGCAATCATGTCAAGACAGTGAGGACCTAACATAACCATCAATTAAGGTTGAAGTGCCTCACCTGCTCGACAAAAATCTGGATAATAAGATATTGAACGATGATGATCGAAGGATGTAAAACAACTGCCATTGGATGTGTTGATGGAAAAACGATAAGTTGAATGATAGTCATCGAATACAAAATAATGATTAGATGGGATGATTAAAGCATCATATTCCCAATTTGTAATTAACCAATATAAATCAATTTGGAAAGCTCTGTAAATGCTCTAAACAATCGAACCAAGTTCCTCACAAGCCAAATGTGACAAACCATTTTCTTGTAACTGGTGAAAAACTATACAAGCATCGCAATCATCAAAATAATTTAAAAGGGATTCCAGCACAACGAATACATGATATCAATCAGGGGAACTTGATTCGTGTGATAACTCCTGCATTCACTATCACTCAAGAAGATTTCAGGTGTGACAAAGGGAAATATTTGTAATATAACATTCGCAAGAACCAGGAGCTGACTATTAAGGAATGAATTTGATAAGCATGATTCCTTCAGCCAAAGATAGTCCTTGGAATAATCAACTTCTTAATTCCATGACTCTCTAAAAGATACATATCCTAAACCCAAGTTTGATACGAGATATTTGCATGAAGATGAATGAACTGAAACAGATTCTTGAATGCGATCAAAAATAAAATCTTGAAAATTTGAAAGATCATACCCAAAATACCAAACATTTTTCAAAAAGAAATTTTCATCGAGTGAAACCATGAAAAGAGAAGGTTTGTGTAGGAAAAACCAAATCGAACTTAGTTCGGGAGGCTTAATAGAGTCATGAGATCTTGACGTAACCATCAACGGAAGTTGAAGTGCCTAAACTCCCTGTTACACAGTATTTTGTCACCGACCCCATATCCCCTAATCCTAGGTAAAGTTGGTCCCTGAATGGCATCTTCTCTGTGCCATACATTAGAATATGTATCCACATCTTCCATATCACTCAAGAAGATTTACCATGCTAATTAATCCTGAAGTTGACCCTTTTTACCTATGTTTCAACATCATCGCAAGACATCGGTGTTCTGCCTATGACGATAGCCCAAAGTAAACAAGAACCTCACAACATCATCACAAGAGTACATATGTTCTTAGCAACAGTCGAATTTTAGGGGTCGTCACAAGTCATCAGTATCCTTCTTACAACAATAGCTCTGAATACACTATTGCCTCACGATGTCATCTATGTGTCCTAGTGTTTGACTCGCGATGACCCAGAGATGGTGAATTAGTTCAAACATAATGCTTTTGGGTGGTTCTAGAACTAGTTGTTGGGTCAAGGAAGTTTTCCTTTCCTCATTTCAGATGGTGGCTCCACCTTTTGAGTAACCTCCCTTGAAGATAAGCTTCCTCTCCCTTATTTATGCAGGCTCCTCCTCTTATAAAAGCATCCTCCATTGCTATGATGAGCTAGTTTTTGGTAGTGAGAAAATTAGCTAGTTCTCAGTGTTGGATTGATAGTTTACAGTGTGAATTGCTGATAGTCTAGAAATTGGTTGTGGATTGTTAGTGTGATTTCCTTAGCCTTATACTAGTGCTTTTGGGTGTGAGAGAGAGTCATCAGTCTTTCTGGGAGACCTTTGAGAGTGAATGCTTATGGAGACATACTGGTTGGACCCTTCAAGGAAGCTTGTGACGTAAAGACATGGTTGTAAGCTTCACTTTTTCTCATATCAATACAATAAATGGTTACTTCCTATATCTTGTATGAAATATATTTGATATCTTATGGTTCCTTGACTTTGTAAGTGAATAATTCATTGGTGTGCTCTATTATGTGTTTTGTTGTTTCTTATGTTGTTTCAGGTGAACTACTCATCAAGGAGAATAAAATGATAGTTGGAGCAGTGTAATGAAGACTGCATCGAACACAGGCATAAGGTAGGCTCTTTCAACGATGACTATTTAAGGAATTAGTTGTTCCATTTGTTTTGTTGTGATTAGACCCACTCTAGGGCTAGAGGGGTTGCCTCTGTCTGTAGAGGGAACTTTACCTGCATCACACTCCCTAGCAAGTCCTAAAACTTTCAAGGACTGTAAAATTGCATTTTGAAGACTGAACCAGATCGTGCATGGTGTGAGAATAAGTGCTACCATGGGTTTCAATAAGACCAATTCTCACTAGATGGAAGTCATCTTTGTCACTGATTTGACCAGATTTCTCAACTCCAACAACCAAATTACTCAAGTTGAGGGATTCTTCTGATCGCAAATCAGAAAATATATGAACCAAATAAATTTCATGACAAAACTCATTTGAAGAGTTTTCTTCATGCAAGAGAAGAGATAATGAGGGAAGGAAAGAGTACTCGATGATTTGATTATTTTCATTTTCATCATGGATAATCTCACATCCTTGCGTCGGTTGAGAATTTAACTCATCAGATGAAGAACTTGAAGAGAATGGAGTATCTCTATCGCAAGTAGATGCATAGAAGACAGTAGAGCACAACAGATAGTGAGATGAAGAGAAAGTTTTGATGAGCACATATTCTTTTACCATATCAGATTGTAGATCTAAAGTAAAAGCTTCATGAGAAACCTAAGGATTAGTTAATACACCTGGGAATTTGTGATTGCATACATCAATCAATTCATCATCATTGTAATAATTATTGCTCGATGCTACATTTTGATCGAAAGAATTGACTACATTTGATTCACTATCGAGACTAGTAGATTTAAAATCATCCAAGAATAGAAGCGCATCGTCTTCACGTGGAGGATTTTGGAAAATAGAAGAAATATTGAAATAACCTTATCCTTCTTGATCCCCTAACTATGTAATGTAACTACCCTTTATATGATCACAATTTGAACTAACAACGTGAAAATCAAGAGAGTGTGGAAAACTAGCTGGTGCAACGGATTTCTCATGTAGATCATGGTACAAAGAGTCATGCTCTGTAGATAATAGAGAATAACAAAAATTCAAATCAAATTCGAGATTAAAATTATGAACAGTGGTATCATCTTATGTAATGGAGGCTTTAGCCTTTGCTGTAGGCTCCAAGAGGCAACCTAGAATTTTCACCATTGAATCTGAATCGTGAAAAACGAAAGAAGAATGAGAAGATGGATTAGGAATTTGATTTGCATATTTACCAACTTTACAATCACCACAATGACACACCCACGTTGAGACTATAAAAGGAGGAGGAAAAGGCACAAAAGGAATAATATGTTCCTCCTCTAAAATTAGAGGTGTCTCACAAGTCACAAAAGTTGGGGAAGTAAAAACATAAGGAGGTTTAGATTCAAACTTATTCAAAGAAACATAAACCGGGTTTTCAAAAATTTGCTTACATAAATCCTAATCCATATTTTTTCAGGAAACTCATAAAATAAATGAAGGAATCTATTAGAAAAACCCTCAACTGATTCATCAAAATCCACTCTTAGTTGATTGATTCTTTTGTGAACATCTCAGTTATCATACCAATCGAAAGCTTGATGAATATCCTGAGTAAAATGGTGAAGAGAATGAATGGAAGAAGATGGTAACGTATGACACCAATGCTTAACACGACCTTTGAGAGTGAGGGTGAATAGAATACACATAACATCTTCATCATTGAATTGGAAAGTTTTACAAAACCCAGGAAAATCATTTATGTGTCTGGATAAAAATATACCACCCTCGCCATTAAACTTGAATTGAGACAAGGAATTAACAAGTTCTGCTGAGATTGAAATTTTTCCAGGAGGTAGGTTGGAGAAACACTCCAGGATTATGATTTGGGAAAGAGCCATTTATGATAGGAGATTCAAAACAGACTCAATGGGCTCAATTTGTCATCTCGACCTCCTTCTAGCACCGTTGTTAACAGTGTTGGAAATTTGTCAACCAAGGGGTCTCCCCGATGTGAAGTCCCAATTAGACCTCACACATTTTAGAGTAGGAGCCCCATCTAGAATATCAACTTGGTTTCCATGAATTCTTATAAATTTTCCTTGACTCTAACTATCAGCAAGAGAGAGAAACGTGTGGTGCCTTCGAAAAGCAAGGGTGGTGTGCCTCTTGAGTGTTTGATTGTATTTGTTTTAAAGTTATTTCACTCCAGAGGGGAGGGAAAGTGGTCCTCTAAGAGAGAGGTAGTAGTACCACCCTAGTAGAGACACACATGAACAAGAAGGGTCCATACAACATCAAGCAGAATAGTCCATAGAGATGTGACGGCCATTGAAACCAATATAACCAAGAAGATATGTCTAATATACAATGGAATAGTCCACGAGGATGTGACAGCAATAATAGATATTATAGCACATTCTCAACAGGATAAGTACCAAAATAATTGAAATAGCTCAACTACTTTAGCACAGATGAAAGCAAACATGAATTATAAGCATTCACATAATAGTCTTACAAATATCCATAATCCATGCATGAAGAACGTGTTGGCCCATAGGGATTCTCATATTAAGTAAAATTTCCAATACACATGTATACAATGAACATCACTAGCTCTAATAGTGGAGCATTGGAGCCACTCCTTTCTCCTCAAAAGAACTATCTTATCTCTCTAATGCCTTGCGGGAGGAACCAAGGTGAAAATTCCTTTGGTCATAAAATGAGGGTGTATATATAACCAAGGGGTGTTCACCCTCCTTGTGACTTTTTGACTACACTCATGATTGTTTGACTTCCTATGACATTTCAACTTACATTACTCATAATATTCCACATGTGTCCTTTGGAATTCCACTTTACAATACCTTTCGAATAGGTAATTACATAATCCACAATAATGATGTGGCATATGATGTCTTGTAACAGGACATGACATGGACTGCATGATGACGTGATAGTGCAAAGTTGTCCTTCTTATTGCTTCTTTCTTTGTGTCTTCTTGAATAGGTGGTACACATTCTTCTTCTTGCTCCTCCTTATGACTAGGTGATAAGGAATCTTCAATGATCTTAAGTCTTGAGTTGTGATCGCAAACTGATGTCCCTTTTCTTTCCTGTGATTGATCAACTTACATGTTCGGCTACAAGAGTGTCTTTTAGCATGTTTCCCTCCTTCATCTCTTTCTTCATCATCTCTCCGTAGCATGGTACGGTACTTTTGTGCTATACAACAACCCCCCAATTTCAAAATTTGTATTCAAAACTTTAATTAGAAATGGGTCCCCTTTTTAAGAATTACTTAAATTCAATAATTCAATAATAATTGCAAGCTTGGGTCTAATCACTTAACACATGTAAATCCTTATCAAAAGGTCTGATTCGATAGAAATAGTATCCAAAATCTTTTGTAAAACAAATGTAATATATGAGACGCTCTCATAAGCAGATCTTTGATGCGATAATGCTATCGGAGATCGCAAATCGCACAATTGAACAAAGAAGCATCCCAAAGGTCTATACCAAATGCCTAATTCGATAACACGATCGTAATCGGCCATTGCACATACCATGTGACACATAAAAAAAGCCCCTTTCGAGTTTGCCGATGCGATATCATAAAGGAAAGTGTGCTTTTCGAGAAAAGGCCATTAAAGTGTATATTAACGGGTGTAACCCTTAAATTAATAATAAACAAGAAATAAACAATTTATTGATTATCCCGCCACCTAATGATACTTCTCACCTTTATTGCAATTGGGGCTACTAATGGAAAATGTTTAAGCTCGGCCTATGAACCTTCCGATCTCCGATATGCGATTTTTTTCATTGATCGTTGATCAGGAAAACCAAGGGATCCATGTTAAAAAACTATTATGTGCAATGTGACATATCATTATTACATTTAATTATCACGATTGGCAATTATGGAAGTCATTAATATTGCAGTTAAGGTTGAGTCCTTCGAAGATTTCATCTGTGGTAATATTTGATTTCATTTTGCTTATCATGCTTGAATTACCATAACTCTTTTCATTTCGCATTGGCTTTGAGCGGGTTTATCTCTTTGTTACGTTCTTTTGTTGTCTTGCACAGAGCACCTCTGAGTTGATGAATCCAGTAAAGATGACGAAAAAAGCTAAGAAACCCAAGGCCCCTGTCGTAGCCAAGGAAGAACTAGTGAAGAAAGTGTTAATATTTGATACTACTTGCCTTGGTTTAGGCAAGGAATCCTGGGAAAATATCTATAATTTGCTAGAGGCTGAGGATCCGGAGGAAACTAAAGAAGAGGCAATAGCAGATGGCACAGTCAAGTCAGAAAATACTCTCAGAGATTTGGATTGCTCCTATCTTCATAGAATAGCATCCCACGCCAAAGTGCTACCTTATAATGACATCGTCAGATGGGTTATTGAGAGCATCAATATTACAAATAGAACTTTATTTACAACTAATGGAAGAATGTTTGGGTCGTTCAGAGCAGAAGATATACAAGCAATGTACCATTTGCCTAAACTTGAGAAGAGATATAACAAAGAATTCTTGGAGGCATTCGCCAAAGAAAACGTCACCAAATCAGATCCTATCATATAATGGAGGCATTTTCCGACCAAACACAAACACGAATTATTAGGTATGTACTCCATAGATTTGTTGGCCTCTCCTTATTGTTATGCTGGTGAAATTATGTGAAAACTCTTCAGAGTCCATGATTCTGCTAAATTTTCTATAGAGATGGTAACATTAATTGAAGCTACAATTAATGGTTTTATTATGGATTGGGCGACCATTTTGTCTAGTAAAATGGCCAACCAGATACTTGACTATAAGAAAAATAGGTTTGTGACCACTCAGGTAATACCCCCATTTTATATGAGTGCTTATATTATGGACACCATTTGTTTTAATTATGAATACCCCATTCTTGGATGGAAATGGACTTCGTAGGATCTCAATCCCATTCATATTTATCATAAGGACCTATGAAAATCCCATTACAAAAGTCACATGTATAGAATTTGTCATGGTTTTATCCTTCCCGTGTATTATTCCATATTCAATAAGCTTGCTTCTAGGTTATTCGAGGAAGCATCAGTCGACCTAACTGCAATTGGGAGTTGGTTTCATGAAGAGAGGTTCACCTACATAAGACTTTTCAGCAACCTTGCCAACCCACATGTCCTTCCCCTGTATATCCCTGATAAAATGTTGGCCAGAGAATTAGCACATCAAATAACAGTTGAAGGGATGTCAAGGACTGTTAGAGATTCGAAAAATCACATGTGGCCAACATTTCCCCTTCAATGTGGCGCTTTTACCATGCATTATTTCAAACATGCAAAGAAGGAAGCCGATAAAATAAAGTTGTTAAAACTCACAATCATCCCAAAAGGGCAGTAAGATCCTAGATCGGTTGCCTACAATTTTGCTTCTCAGGCCAAAATCGCCAAATTTGATCATGAGAAGGATAGCTACGATGATTTGTTTGTTTCAGCAGAAGTATTTTCTCAAGTCAAACATTTAGCCAAAATCAAATTGGGAGGGGAAGGACTAGAGGAATTTTATAAGTTCAGGGCACAGAGATTGGAAACACTACCTCTGGACATATTAAATACAACCTCTATGGTACAGCCACAGTGAGGAGAAAATTCCTGATAAAGAGAAGACTCCAAAAAGGGAGCAGATGCAGGAAGGAACTAGTGAACCCCTTAAGGATACTAATATTGATCCTAAGTTAATCAAGGAATGGGAGCAGTTTGATTCAATCATCAGCAACCCCAATAAATCCCAAGAGTTCACTACACCAGAAGTGGCTACAGTGCAAAAGCCAGAAGTCAACACAGTTCTGATTGTAGGAATAAGCGGCCCGCCCAGGTTTCAACAAGACATAGAGATTATTCCCAAAAATCCCACTGAGAATATTGTTCTGCAAATTGAAGAAATACCACCACTTGATGTCTTCTACATTCCAAAACATAGAGTTGCAGTCAAAAGACAAGGGAATAAGAAGAAAATTGATCAAAGTCCTCTTTTGACTCCTCATGCAGAGATGTTAAACGTGGTATGGAAAGCAGAGGTCAAGCCCTTTGAGGATTTAACAAAACTGTCATAGTATGCAAGAGCTTACACAACAGTGACAATGGATAAGGCCTCAGAAGTCAGCCAACTGATGAGAGAAAAAGACCAGGCAATCATCCAACTGGAAACACAATCAGCAGGACAACAACAAAAGATAGATCATCATAAGCAATTGTTGATAGAATAGAGGCGGCAAAATGAACAACTGAAAGAGCAGTTAAAACTGGAAAAGCAGAGGATTGATGAACAGACTCTCCATAAACAATAGGATTTGTCTCAGGAGTTGAGCAGACTGCAGTTGTTGAGTGAGTAGGAGAAGAAATTAAAAGAAGAACAAATTACGTAATTGAAAGACCAGATAGAACGGTTCAAAGGATATCCATAGGTAAATGAATTTAGAACAGAAGCCCTAGAAATAACCAAAGCTTTATCTCGACAATTAGATATTCTATGTCATAATATATCATTGGCCACCCCCTTATGTGATATTTCTACATCTGTGATTGAAAAATCAGTAGATGTTAGGCTTGAATTAGATAAAGCAGATGAGAAATTAACCAATTTTCTATCATGGCAAGATTCAAAAGAAGGAATAGCTGCAAATCTGCCAAATATACAAGAATAACATAAGGAAATCTTGTTTTCTAAATGGGAGTCACAATTAATGAAATTTGAAAGAGCCGTGTCCAGATGCAGAGCCGCAATAAATAATCTGATCGAATTAATAAACAATAGTTTGCATATGACTAATCTGATCACAGATTGCTCTCCAAGTAAACTCCCACAGGTAAAGTTGTTGGAACAACAATAGAAATAAGAGCTGACACACAGGGAAAAATTGATCGTTGGAATACAAAGCTTGATATGGGAAACATTCTGGTTTTTCCTTGTCAAGCCTCATAGTCAGGAGATGACCATGAAGTGTCTCTCAAATGCAATCAATTGCATAGTCTCCGAACTCTTTGATGCCACCTATACAGCCCAACTACACTCCAAGATGAGTCAGCCATCGAAAATCCAGCCCATGCTCACAATCTATCAACTACAATCACTGGAAATGAAACTGATACAATGAATCCATTCGACTACCACAGCACTGCTATTTTCAAGATAAATCCTAGATTTATGTTTTGGTTATGCCAGCGCATAGCGATTTTCATTCATAGTTTGTTGTCATTATTAGTATTTAAAGACCCTTTCATGTATTTGGAAAGGGTCCTCAATTTGTATTAAAACTTGACTCGGAAGTTGCACTATTGTACTTCTGATATATTTTTTTATAAAATACTAGACCAGAGTTCTGCATTTTGACAAAGAGCTCTTATGAGGTTTTCACTATTGCGTCTTTTGAAGGCATTCCAAAATTAGAAAGCAAAATTTGAATGTTTTTTACATCAAGGGGAATCCAAATGCATACGGTACTATTATCTATGTTTTTGTTGTGTTTCTCTATGTGAATGAACATTTTCAACATTGCTATTATTGATATATGTATATGTTTTTCAAATAATTCTTTAACTTGTCATTTTTGAATGTTTTTGAATTGTCATCATTTGAATGTATATGTCAGTGATATATATTATGATCAGTACGATAATGTTTTTATTATTACTTTGTTTAACTACTTAAACATAGTAATTATCATATGAATGCATATTTCTATTTTATGAATAATTCATCTTTATTGTTATTTGTTAATAGAAACAATCAAAATTCGCATTGTTAAAAGAATACCTGGGAATAGATTAGTTATCTTTGTATATTTTTGCATTGTAGAATAGAACATTTATCACTCTCATTATACATTACAAACTAATCACCTATCAACTCATATATCACTGGGAAATTGGTCCCATTACATCCAGTCGGAGCCACCACACCAAAAGGAAAAGGAGTTGCACTAAGGTCTGGACCGGGTGGTTTTCCCCAATGTTGTGTTGAAAATAATACTGAGAGGGGGGGATGAATCAGTATTATCAAGTCAAATAATCCTTTTTTAAAAACCAAATTGTATATGCTACTTCAGTCAATTCAACCCGCGTATATACGCAAATATTCAGACGTAAACCAGCGTACACAAAGCAAACTTTTAATTTACTTGAAATTTAGATGATGTTTGTTAATCTGAGATGCAGCATCAAATAACCAGTAACCAGAGATAGTAAAACAGAGCAGAAAGACAATCACACACAAGAACACTAGATATAAGGTGGAAACCCAATGTGGGTGAAAACCACCTGCTACAATTCGTCTCTATCTTTCCTTAAATTAGAAACTTTTGTTTACAATGTACTGGTGCAGTCCTTTACCAGTACGTAGGCTGCAACCTGCAAAGAGCTACAACTCTCTCTCGTTTTCCAGCTCTCCTGGAAGGGAGCTACAACCCCCTTAGCTCTTGCACTAGCCAAGATACTAGTAGGTAGGTGCTGGCCTACAGAAGGCTACAACCTTCTCTTTCTTCCAGGGACCACGTTTCATCAATTTTCAGACTGGATCCATGAACATTAAACAGTTATCAAGAAAATCTTCATCAACCAAACTCCTTTTCATCAACTAGATCTGAAGTTAAGTAGATACTCCTCTGCCAACTGTACCCAAACACAGTATCGGAAACCACACAACAGAACCCAGAACACAGTAGCAATATGCAGAAACAGCTAGATCACAACTTAAATCATATACGTAATTTCAACAGTCTGCAACTTGCGTGCATATGCATCTGCGTATGGAACAACCTGCGTATACGCGCCTTTACTTCACCTAAACTGCGTGTATATGTGCCCTCGCTTTACTGAACCTGCGTACATATCTATAAAAGACAACACGCTCTTCCAA
>APFE030479475.1:102654-169227 GCA_000404065.3 Pinus taeda
GGGTTAGCATGAGGACATGCTAATTCATTAAGTCGGGGAGAGATGTTGGTACCATTCCATGACCTTCTTTTTCCTCCTAAAACATATCATTTGCCTACCTCTTTCCATCATATATCTCTCAGATCCCTTGAAAATTGATTAGTTAATAGTCCTATAGTTATTAAAATGCATTGAAATTGATTTAGGAGTTTTATGTTAACAAATTAGGAATTTTTGGTAAAATGGCTACAGGAAGTTCCAACATCCTGTAATTGGTTTATTGTTTGACATGTGGCACGACAACTAGGCTAGAGCGAAGGGTAGAGATGAAAAGCAGAATGTCCAAGCATGGACGGATACCTATCCCACAGCAGAATCGACCCTCCTACATGCGCGGTCAATGAAGGTCAAACTATAGCATGTTGGCGACAAAGGCAGCAACAACAAGCATTCTAAATTGATTTAGTTTTGTTTCCTTTTTGAAATCAGTGTAGGATAGAAACATTTTCAAAAATCACGACATGGTAAAAGAGGCAACAGCCACATCATGAATGTATATTTGTTTTCGAAATGTAAGGGTTGTAAGACCGTATGTAAAGACAGTTCTGGATAGTCAGTCAGTTTATCATCATCGTTGTTTCGTTTTGGAAAACAGAGTTTGAATTTAATATCAAATACTTAAATTACAGTCACGATCTTGTTGCGTTGATTTGATAATCGGTTCATAGTCCAGTATACCTCTGGAATGCGGACGGGCCCTGCGTTAACTTGGTATACTGTTATTCTCTTTTCATTTGCAACTTAGGGTATTATATGATATGCGCAGTGATTAGAATTGGTTTATGTTTATGATATGCGTATTGTTTATGTTTATGATCGTGCTTGAACAGTTCATCACTGAGATCGTGAATCGTATCCTGTAAGGGATTCGATCCCTTGTTGTCTTTTAAAGCAATGTCACGAACTCTTATGCTTACGATTTCTATATATTTTTATCTTGCATGAATGATAATGAATGCTGAGTATTTGCTGAACAGGGGTTTTATGCATGGTGTCTCTGTAAGGGGATTAAAATCTTGGTTTGCAGTTATACACAACGTTTTAATTTGATAAATGAGTTGAATGACAGTGTTGTAATTAGGTAGATTAACTGAGTGACCTGAGTGTTTGGGTGATAGGTGACATACCTAAATCTTCCGTAAAGAAGTCCTGTGACCTACCATCATAACCACTTAGCTAATAATCCTTTATGTCTATATACTTTAGATGCATGCCTCTAAGTCTACGCATCCTGGTCGATAATAAATATAGCCTAGTCTAGCACCCTAGACAGGACACTACAAGAGGATTATAACCCAACTATCTATTCCAACATCATCCTCCCAGCATGAAAGCCCTATTCACCTCATGAAAAGCAAGATCACCCAAAAATACGATGTCTTTCTCAAAGAGAAACCAACAACACTTCCTTACAAATTACAAAATTCCAGCCCTTAGATCTCTCAGATGAGGGATCCATTTATAGATATTTGCAGAGGGGTCAGTCAGCTTCTGGGTTTTTCATTAGTGTCATTTCACTAATAGTTCTTGGTTCCACTTGGAGATTTCATGATCTCTTACTCATCCCTGGGCGAATTTAGAGAGGCAAGTGTCATATGAGAAGATTCTAGAAGATTCTCTGGGTTTCCAGTTAGTAAACTATATCTGCCATTTATCTACTCTCACCCATTACACCCCACAGAAGGCTCTTTTAGTATGCATCACACCTGGCTAGTGTAGCAGCCAGTATGCATCACACCCTAAGCATGGAGTAGTTTGTATGGTCCAGTTTTGAGTGGTTTTTCAGGTGGAAATTCTGGGAAATGATGTAATCAATTGACCATGATCCTTTAGGGTGTGAAACAACACTTTTAGGGGTTTAAGAGCCCTTGGTTTATCAACATATGTGATTGGGGTTGCAGTGCCCAAATATGTCTATAACACCCGCACCCCCCTGTGTGGAGGGGTGTACAGTCTTCCTGGAGTATACATCAACCTGAAACCTTTGAATACAGAAGATGATCAGGCTCCACACCCAACAACCACCTCTCTATGAAGTGTTATAGTGATGATGATGCAGAGCAGGGGATTCCAACAGACAGAGACAAGATATCCAGGGATCTGGGAAGTGGAAACGAACAATCGGGGAGTGGATTGGTTTTAAGCCACGAACAGACAGAGAGTAAAGAGGCAGAAAGAGAGAGCAAGCTAGGAAGCAGTAAGCAGACCTGGAAGCAAAGAAACTAGAGCTGAGCTCACTGTAATAGGCAGATTCACTAGAGGTTAGAGGCGGAGCCGCAGAGCCAGAGAGCTCTAATAGACTTCTAAGAGCCACGAGGCTGCAGTGAAGTTACAGCACAATAGGAGATCGAATGATCGAGCTGTGGCTGGTTGTTTGAGGTGTGTAAAAGACAGGAGAAGGAGTTCCAGAGACAAAGGTAGAATTATGAGGGAGTCGAAGAAGGCAGAAGCTGGAGAAGCTCAGAGCATTGACAGGAGGAGTCCAGTCCAGAGAAGCCTAGACCTGTCTGCAGAACAAGGACAACCAGGGGTAAGATGGCATTTTAAGCCCATTGGTGCAGCTGTAAACCAATGGAGTTAAGTGTAGCACTTGTAAAATAATTGAAGCCATAATCCCAGAGAGCCTAATCGAGTTGATTAGAGCTCAAGGAGACATAGCCCAAGATATCAGGGTGAACTCCATATTATATTGTTGTCTTATGTGTTTGTTTTACTACTGCTTTAACTACTATTATATGCATTTATATATCAGTTTAAGTACCTTCCCATATCAGCACAAACAACCAATTTTAAAGTAAATAATCAGTTGAAAACAAATACAAGCATACACCCATATTTTAGAGCATTTCTTATTTCCGCATTGGTTGATCAAATAGACTTGGGAAAATTTAAAGCTTTGGAAGTGGGTGAGGTTCTTGTAAGTTAGACAAGAAGCCTAAGAGCCCCATTTTCAGATTAGGTGGTATTAGAGGTTATTATTGATTAACCCCACCTTCAAAGAAGGTTGTATCAGAATGCTTGATTGATAGGGCAAAGATTGCTTGTTTGAAAGGTGTTTGGACAGTCAAGGATTGATTGCCTCATCGATTGTATGTTTGGTTGCACACTGACTATTGTTTGAGCTTGTAGAGGTGAAGGGAAAGCTATTGATAGCTAAAACCAGGAAGGACAAGAAGGAAGAAGCGCTGAAGGCATTAATCTATCCCAAAGGACCTCAGGGCAATCCTTGAAGCACAAAAGGTTGTTGCAAGAGGTTACTGGATAAGCTCTTTAATAATCTTGTTTGAAGTTCTTTTGTGCATTTTGAAAATGACAAATTCTACAACTGAGTTCTCAAATTATTCTTTCCCGCCAAGTTCCTTTGATGGAGACATGAAGCAAGACTTGTCCACCATGATGGATATGGTGAGAGAAATGTATGAGGATGGAAGGAAGAGCAACATACTTAGAGAGTAGTTGAATTCCATGGAGGAAGAGAAGTAGATGCTTTCTGGCAAATTGTGGGAAATGGAGAGGCAACTTCATATTGCAAGTATGAACCTGAAAATGATGCATGAGTTGGAGTCACAACTCTTTGTTGCAAAAGAAGCCTTGGCCAAGTATCCGCTTGAAGAAAACTAAACCATTCCTATTTGTCTTCAAATTCTTCTAAGAATGCTTATATTGGTTCTTTTGAAAAACATACTAGAGGCATAGGTTCCAAGCTAATGTCCAAGATGGGCTATGAAGGAAAAGGATTGGGCAAATATGCACAAGATATTTTTGAGCCAATAATGGTTGAGGAAAGGCCTAAGTATTTGGGTCTTGGCTATTGACAGTCTTATGGAGAGAGTTCCAAAGCTACCATGAAGTCCATTGAAACAGTTCCCAAAAGGAGTTTCATTGTAGGTCCTCTACCTTAGAATTGTGAGGATTGTATTAAGGAGGAATGCAATAGCTTGAAACATCATTCACATGACGCAGGTGTTTAGAAGCACATACTTGAACCAGAGGGTTGTGGAAACTCTGACAACCTTGAAGAAAGTGATAGTGTTCAAAAGGGAGCTACTTCTTCATTTGTCTCACCTCCTCATGAAGGCAATAAAGGTGAAAGAGGCAGGTATAAATCTGGTTCTAAAAAAATTCCTTTTGATTTTGTAAAGCATGGAAAAAGAATTGATTGTTCTTTTTGTGGTTTGAATAACCGTTATGTTTCTAGATGTTGGAAGAGGATGGCCACATACAGGAAACTTTTGAAGGAAAAGAAGCAAGCAGCCAAAGGTCCACAGGACAAGGCAAATCATGTTTTCAAAATGATACACATGTGTTGCACTTACTGCCATAAGCAAGGGAATCTTACTGAAAGGTGTTGGACTTTGAATCCAACACTGCCTCCACCAAAGCTAAAGGAGAAGGTGGAAAAAGAAATGGCAGGGATGGAAATAAAGATTCCATGATTGATGTGGTTCAGGATGATTCACATATTGATGCTGATGTGCAAACGAAGGAGGGACCTTTGAAATGAATTGGTAAGAAATGGTTAGAATTCTTATCCAATTAAGGCTGCATGTCTAGTGATGCATCTATTTGCATTTCTTTGTGGAATAAATGCAAGTTGCAGGATCTTACCAAAATGCTAAATAGAAAGAAGTTGAGGAGGAAACTCACTTTATTGCTGCAACAGTATGTTCATTTCAGATTCGAAAGTACAATGTACTTAAGCAAAAGTTGAAAGATGGAATGCGTGCATGAGCATGAGATGCATGTGATGCTGGCTTGGGAGAAGTTAACTTGGTTTCTAAAATGGAGATAAGGATGAAGTGTTTCATCTTTTGGAAAAGAGTCCTAAAGGTCTTTTTCCTACATGCTTGACTTGAAGGGTCATTTGTTGTAAAGGCATGTTTATTGGCTTGTTATCTAGTTAATAATTTGTATGCATATATAAACCCTGATGTGAAATCTGTTTCTTTGTTAAAGCAGGAGTTAGCCCATGTAGTTGTTGTCTGTATGCCTGATGTTGTTAATATTTGCTGTTGGTAACTTTTCAAATAGGTAAAAATGAATGTTTTGTGGAGCAGATGTACTTCACATTTGTTTGAGCCACCTTGGATCAAGGATCAAGGAAAAGAAGTTAAAACTACCTACTGTAAACTTCACAACAAAAGTTCTGCATGAAGTCAAGGAGGAAAATAATTCTTCCTGAGATGACCAACCCATCCAAGAAGGGAAGTGGTTAGAGATTTTGGTTCAGAGGTACTATGCAAAGGCAAGTGTAGGGAGGCTGAAAGAAGAGAGTGTTGTTACTCTCATTTACTGCTCAGATCAATATATCAGTCTTTTGGTGGACCAAAAGTTCTTTTAGTGGGAAGGCATGATCCAAATTAGATCCTTAAACTCTCTTAAAGCTACCTGAACTTTGTAAAAACTCATATCGAAGTTTAAAGTCTTGTGGATGTCAAAGCATATAAGAAATAACCTCTAAACCAATGACAATTTGTAGTCAGCACGGAGCAACGAGGACCCTTGGTTAAAGCGCATAGACCGTTGGCCCATGGTAACCACGCGTTGGCGCAAAATTAGCAAATGGGAGGCCCAATACCGAAGCAGAGGCAGTTTTTTATACGTGATTAGTGTGCTAATCACGTATCGCAGGGAAAAACCCCTCGAAGAGGAAAAGTCCCGAGCGCTCGGTCACAAGGGAAACTGGAAAACTGTGGGAAAGCGCTAAAACCGACAAGGCGGGTCCCACGCTCAAAACCGGCAGAATATTGGGGGCATTTCGAGCGGTAAGCGGGTTTGGTCCAGGACCAAGTGATTCCATACACCGAATGATGTGTGTCCGACGGATGAGAGAGAATAACCTCTTACATTGCAGAATAATGGTTGAGCAACTCAACCGTACGATATGAGTGAAGATCGTAGGATCTGGGGGCTCCAGATCAACGATGGAGGTTTAATCCAATGGATGACCGAACCTGAGGGAGAAATAAATTGTAGCGCATAAGATTTGAAGTCTGATTTGACCGGTGAGTCGACAGAAGGATCTGTTTCGCAGGCATATGGGAAATAACAGAAATAATGATCGTTGAAAGAGAATTGACACTCAGTTCGTGAGGAAACAGGTGGCCACCTCTCTGTAAAGTGTTACAGTGATGATGACACAGAGCAGGGGATTCCAACAGATAGAGGCAGGAGATCTAGGGAGTTGGGAAGTGGAAACGAACAGTCGGGGAGCATATTGGTTTTAAGCCACGAACAGACAGAGAGTAAAGAGGCAGAAAGAGAGAGTAGCCTAGGAAGCAGTAAGCAAACCTGGAAGTAGAGAAACCAGAGCCAAGCTCACTGTAATAGGCAGAGCCACCAGAGGTTGGAGGCAGAGCTGCAGAGCCAGAGAGCTCTAATAGACTTCTAGGAGCCACAAGGTTGCAGTGAAGTTACGACACAACAGGAGATCGAATGATCGAGCTGTGGCTGGTTGTCTGAGGTGTGTCAAAGACAGGAGAAGGAGTTCCAGAGACAAAGGCATAATTCTGAGGGAGTCGGAGAAGGCAGAAGCTCGAGAAGCTCAGAGCACTGATAGAAGGATTCCAGTCCAGAGAAGCCTAGACCTGTCTGCAGAACAAGGATAGCCAGGGGTAAGATGGCATTTTAAGCCCATTGGTGCAGCTGTAAACCAATGGAGTTAAGTGTAGCACTTGTAAAAGAATTGAAGCCATAATCCCAGATAGCCTAATCGAGTTGATTAGAGCTCAAGGAGACGTAGCCCAAGATATCAGGGTGAACTCCATATTATATTGTTGTCTTATGTGTTTGTTTTTACTATTGCTTTAACTACTATTATATACATTTATATATCAATTTAAGTACCTTCCCATATCAGCACAAACAACAGATTTTAAAGTAAATAATCAGGTGAAAACAAATACAAGCATACACCCATATTTTCAAGCATTTCTTATTTCCGCATTGGTTGATCAAATAGACTTGGGAAAATTTAAAGCTTTGGAAGTGGGAGAGGTTCTTGTAAGTTAGACAAGAAGCTTAAGAGCCCCATTTCAGATCAGGTAGTGTCACAGGTAGCAGTATAGGAATTAGAAACGCAGGGGATGTGAGGCAGCAGACCAAGCATCAACACAGGTATCGATGCGGAAGATCAGTGTGATGTCTCTATGGTGAAGCATTACTAGAGCACATTCCTCGCTAAGCGGGAGTGTTTATTTTTGGTAGCATCGAATGTGCTATGTTTGGTCAATTTAGAGTGTCCTAAATTACTACATTAATGTGCCAATTCGGGATTCATAAGCTGACGAAGTGTGGCGCACTATATGTGTAAGATAACCTATCTCTTACTTTTTGTCGTTTTTGGTTTTTTAATTTGTTTTGGGTTTATCTTCGTTGATTTCCTAATGTGAGATGGAAATTCTAAAAGACAAGTATGGATATAAATGTTCAAGGCAATGATGTCCTTTATAATGATTTCGAAAACTTCAAACTTAAAAAGGGTTTAAAACATGCAATGATAAAATTAATTCCCAAAAGAAAATGAAAATGTGCCACTATACTAGTCAAACAAACAATGAACTATTGATCATGAAACCATTATCCTTGCTGCTGTCTAAATACAAAAGAAACTATACTCAAAGAAATCCAAAATTGCAAGTAAAGTAAAGCTAAAATCAAATTACATCAACTCATATTCTAACCCCTCGCCATTAGTCTCGCTATGGCTTTCGGAGGTAATCATAAACAACTTGAGCAATCTGATATCTAATTTGCAGAAAAGCAAACAAATATCAAATTACACACTCATACTTCAATCCCTCACCATTATTCTCGCTATGGCTTTCGGAGGTAACTGATAATGACATGAGAAATTTAATATCTAATTTGCAGAAAAATAAACTAATATCAAATTACACACTCATACTTCAATCCCTCACCATTAGTCTCGCTATGGTTTTCGAAGGTAACTGATAATGACATGAGAAATTTAATATCTAAGGCAACCAATAAAACCAATGAACATAACTAAAATAAACAAACCAGAGATGGAATCAAAAACTAAGAAATATAAATCAGCAGAAAGATAAAACTGATTCCATGTCATTAGTCATTGTAAAACTAATTGCAAATGCCCGGGCTGCCTACTGTAAACTGGAACAAATACACTGATTAGGATTAACAGAAATGGAAA
This sequence comes from Pinus taeda, assembly GCA_000404065.3. Classification (NCBI taxonomy): domain Eukaryota; kingdom Viridiplantae; phylum Streptophyta; class Pinopsida; order Pinales; family Pinaceae; genus Pinus; species Pinus taeda. The sequence goes on from APFE030479475.1 coordinate 110,867, forward strand.
ACATGTAGAATTGTGGACAAAAATAAAACGTTAGTACTATAAGAAATGCAATATATACAAATGAATGACTATGGCATAATGAACGTAAAAACACAGCATGAAACTATACAACAATAAACAAAACCTCGGTGTGTGTAGGGGCCCTCTGCACAACCTCAGGCAACAACTATCAACCACGAATTATGCTCAGAAATAGAGTCTTCTCATATATTTAGAATGCAGTCATAACGACGAAACAATGTCACAACACAGTGGGCTCATTAAAAGTCAACAGTACATTCAAAAAGACTAACTATGATGCATATGGAGATGCATTATTTATAACAGAAGGCTACATAACTGATTTCCTAAAAACTGCTGACAGAGGACACGTGAACGACAATGTCCACAGATCTAGCATCATGGTTGCCGAGGTACTATAACCAAAGGAGAAACCCATCGACTATCTGAAATTGGATAAATGAAGTTTACATTGAGTAGTTTTTGGAGCTCTTCTTTCACTATCTCCCTAAGATTTGGATTCATCCTTCTCTAAGGTTGTCTGATTGGTCTACTATTTTCCTCAATATAGATACGATGGATGCAAGTCTTAGGATCAATACCTTTCATATCTGTATACTCCCATGCAAATGCAGTAGAATGTTTTTGCAAGATTTTGGTTAGTTCTTCCTGTTGTGATTTTTCCAAATTTTTCGTTGATATTTAATGTTTTACCTGGAAAAATCTCAATGGTAGAACTACTGAACTCTTCCATAGAGTAAAGAGACATTTGTCTTGATGATAAATATTCAATGTCAGAATCCAACTGAAATTGTGTGGGGTCATATTCTGAAGATGTCTCAAAATTTTCTAATGTGTTCAGAATTTGATTATCCTCACTGATTTCAAAAATGGTAAAGACAGGTTGTATAGTGTCCTCATCATCGACCCATTCATTGTCTCCTACTTCTGTGATTGCTTTTGCTGGAGGATACAAATTGAATTTATTTTTCTAATTACCATTAGAAATGTACATATCCCCAGATCTACAACTAATGAAAGCATCAACTGTGGCTAGCCAAGGTCTTCCTAAGATAAGTGGGTGCCCTCCTAGATTACTCTTGGGAGTCAAAATCATGAATTCTACTGGATATTCCCAAGAATCTGAGACTGAAATATCTTCTAATACACCATCTGGTTTGCTTATTGATCTATCTACAAGTTGCAGTAAAGTAGGTGTAAAGAGGAGATTAGGAAGTTTAAGCTGTTCCATAGTCTGTCTACTCATAATGTTGATAGCAACCCCTAAGTCAATCAAAGTGTTTGGAATTTCTATCCCATTTATATGTGTCTTGACAATTGGACTACCTGGATCTACATACGCATGGTAATTTTCCCATCATGATATCTGCAATTTTTCCTACTAGGTGGATTCTTCTTGTATCTCTTGGTTTCCTTCCTGGTCTTTTGACACTCAACTCCTTTATTGTTTTTGCTAGAATAGGAATCTCTCTAATGGCTTGTAGCAAGGGGATCTTGATACATACATTCTTTAATTCATCTAGAAATCATAGTTCGGCAGCAAGATTTGTTTTTCCACTCCTTTATCAATTTGTAATCTTTCAGGGAAAGGAGGTGTGGATGAAGATGCAGGCTGCTCAACTATAGGAGTTGTGGGGGTTAACTTTTCTTTCTCTTTTTGAATGTTTGAGTTTTGAAGAGATGCTTCCTCAGAACCTTTATTGACTTTAAGAGAGTCCTCCTTAGAGGTATCTTGCTCTTGGACATCTATAGAAAGCGTTTTCTAAAACTCTACCAGACCCGAGTTGTACATCATTGAGAGAACAAATCATAAAGTAGGAAATTGGTTGTCCTCTATCATGTAGTATCGGAGGTTTTATTGTTAGGATTTGGAAAATGCTAAGAGGGTAGTTGATTTCTTTTGTTTGGAATGGAAAGCATGAGTTGAGAATATGGATTTTGTTGAGAAGGTTGTTGTTGAGGAAATGGTAATGAAAGTTGTGGATTTTGATTTGGAAGTTGTGGAGTTTGTTGGCTTTGAAAAGATGGAGGATATTGGTAAAATTGAGCAAATCTCCCATAAGGATTTTGCATCCCTTGTGCCCATGATTGATATGGATTTTGAGGTTGGGGCCAAGGTTTTTGCCAAGGATTCCAATTTGGTGGGGGTTGAAAATTCATAGGATTGTTAAACCCTTGATTTTGTTTCCCCTGCCAAGGTCTTCTTGCAACAAAATAGAGAGATTCTACTGAATTTGGATCTTCTTGAAAGACAACGATGAGCCCAGGAATTGAAGGACAATCCTTGGTCTCATGATTCTCTGAGCAAATCATACATGTTTCTACAACATTCCCTTAGAGCATGTTTCTTCTTACATTTCGGACAAAAGATGGCTAAAGCATCAGTTTTTGCTTTCTGCTTGTTTTGAATTTTAAGGGTGTCTAGTTGTTCACTAAGGCTCCCTAAGATATCAGTTTTGAATTCATCAAGCATATTTCCAATCTCTGCCCTACTTACTGATCCAGTTGCAGATTTGTTTGCCTTGATAAGAGAAGGATCTCTAGGCCCTTTTCCTGTTTTAGATTTTCCTCTTGAGAGATGGACACATAGTTCTGCTATGTCACGACGCGAAAGCTGAGAGATGTCTCCCTTCCCCATCATGTTTAAAATATCTATCCATTCATCTATAATGGCTTTCAATAAAAAGGCTTTCAAAGTTTCCTCATCTAAGTTGCTCATCTTTGCTCTTCTTAAGTTGTATTGAAATCTTTCAAGTAAATCTTCCAAGTTTTCATCTTTTTTTTGTACCATTTTAAATACCTCATCCTTGTGATTGGTGAGCATACAATAGTCTAAGTATCTATCCAAAAACGTTTGTTTCATATCATTCCAAGTCCTAATAGATTGGGTGACTAATCCCATGAACCATTTCAAAGCGGCTCCCTTTAATGTTAAAGGAAACAGTTTGAGTTTTTGAGAGTCTTCCATATAGTCATAAGTTCGGCACAATACTTCAAACTCAAACAAAAATGTTTCAGGATCCTCACTTCGCAATCCATAAAAGTTGGGGAGGATAGATGGTGAGATGTTTTTCATCGTTGTGTGAGTTTCCTCATCAACTATAGGGAATCCAAACGAATTGTCTCCTTCCCTATTTCTTCCATTATTACCTCCACCTCCACCGTTGTTGCCTCCATTATTTCCTCCTCCTCTACCTCTACCTCTACCTCTACCTCCGAATCCATCTACTACTTCCTCTGTCATGATAGTTTCTTCAGAGTCCTCAGATTCCTCTGGTTCGTCTACTAATGGTGAACAAGGAGGAATTTCCCCTTCCTCTTCTTCAGGTGATTCTACTTCTTTGATTACAATATGCTCTCCTATAGAAGTAAAGAAAGGGTCTTCTTCTAGATGAGGTTTGGTAGATAGTGTAGGAGAATCCTCTAATTCAGCTGCTGCTCCTTGAATTCCAGGAATCTTAAGGCTAGGAGTAGATGGCGGTGAATCTTGTCTATACCTTGAAGAAGCTGGAGTTGTGAAAATCGAACTCTTGGCTCTAGCTATAAACCTTCCCCTAGAATCTCTTGCTCTATGCATGTCATTTTTATTTTTATTTTTAAGTTGGGCTAATAATTCTCTTTCTGATCTTCCAGGTCACACTAGGTGCAAGAAGAGAGCATACTTAAGAAATTATTGAACCAATAACTCTCTTTTTTGATCCTCCAGATCACACTAGGTGCTATAGGAGAGCATACTTCAAGAAGCTATCAATTTTTCCCTTTTTATTGTTTTTTTTTAAGAAATTGGCTACCTAGTTACACTTCCTCGACAACGGCACCAAAATGTTTGGTCAATTTAGAGTGTCCTAAATTGCTACATTAATTTCTCTATCCGGGATTAGTAAGCTGACGAAGTGTGGCGCACTATATGTGCAAGATAACCTATCTCTTACTTTTTGTCGTTTTTGGTTTTTTTTATTTATTTTGTTTTTGGGTTTATCTTCGTTGATTTCCTAATGTGAGATGGAAATTCTAAAAGACAAGTATGGATATAAATTTTCAAGGCAATGATGTCCTTTATAATGATTTCCAAAACTTCAAACTTCAAAAGGGGTTTAAAACATGCAATGATAAAGTTAATTCCTAAAAGAAAATGAAAATGTGCCACTATACTAGTCCAACAAACAATGAACTATTGATCATGAAACCATTATCCCTGCTGCTGTCTAAATACAAAAGAAACTGTACTCAAAGAAATCCAAAAATTGCAAGTAAAGTAAAGCTAAAGTCAAATTACATCAACTCATATTCTGACCCCTCACCAGTTAGTCTCGCTATGGCTTTCGGAGGTAATCATAAACAACTTGAGCAATATGATATCTAATTTGCAGAAAAGTAAACTAATATAACATTACACACTCATACTTCAATCCCTCACCATTAGTCTCGCTATGGCTTTCGGAGGTAACTGACAATGACATGAGCAATCCAATATCTAATTTGCAGAAAAATAAACTAATATCAAATTACACACTCATAATTCAATCCCTCACCATTAGTCTCGCTATGGCTTTTAGAGGTAACTGATAATGACATGAGCAATCCAATATCTAATTTGCAGAAAAATAAATTAATATCAAATTACACACTCATAATTCAATCCCTCACCATTAGTCTCGCTATGGATTTCAGAGGTAACTAATAATGACATGAGTAATTTAATATCGAAGCCAACTAATAAAGCCAATGAAAAGAACTAAAACAAACAAAACAGAGCTGGAATTAAAAACTAAGAAATGTAAGTCAGCAGAAAGATAAAACTGATTCCATATCATTAGTCATTGTAAAACTATGTGCAAATGCTCGAGTTGCCTACTGTAATTTGGAACAAATACACTCATCAGCATGAACAACAATGGAAAGCATGCAAAATTATGGACAAAAATAAAATGTTAATACCATAAGAAATGCAATATATATGTTGGACACCTAATCCTAAATGGGTTAGTGTGGAAGCCGAATGGACAAAAGGAGTCCAAGAGACCTTGGGATGTGAAACCCAAGAGTCACATAATTTACTATAAATGTAAATCTCTTGTTAATAAAATTGCACTCACATGCTTTATCTTTACTATCTTTCTCGCTCCCCATGTGTGTTTAACATGGTATCAGAGCAGGCGTATTCCTGCATTCCTGCCCTGCATAATTAATTTGAGCCATTTGTTTATGGCCTTTCTGTGCAGTTTATTTATGCCATATTCACTTGAACGTTTCTCTGCCTCACTGCCCATGAACGTTCCTAAAAGAAGTGCTTTCCATTATTCTCTGTGCATTATTCCCTGACCAGCGCTGTCCAACCTGCACTGCCTCTGCCATAATGCATCTGTCTTGACATAATGCGTTGCCTCTGCCATAATGCATCTGTCCTGACATAATGCGCTGCCTCTGCGTATGTTTTTCATTGTTTAACGCCTTATGCATAACCGTCCAAGCTCATTCCACCATGTTCAAACTGTTCTGGAGCGTTTGACAATGTTATTTTTTCATGTGTTTCTATGAATGTTGCCACTGTAACTCCTGTCAGTTCTGCCCTAAATCTTGCCAGAACTGGAGCATTTTCTCTCTATGTGAAGCTGAAATCAATTTTAATTCTGGGTGGTGTACATGCCAAGCTCCAGCATTGAATTCTCTACATCTTCCTGCTGACTTCATACGTCTCAAAGTACACGGGTGCATGGATGGCTTCCATTACCTGCTCCACTACACCTGTTACGAGGGGCCCTATGCCATCCCCCGGAATAAGGGTCACTGCCCTCGGTGTGCCGTCCCCCGGCCGTGGCATGTAAGTTATGTTCCTCCTCGCCTAGGAGGGTTCTAGTCCCTTTCTCAGAACTTGCACCCATTTAGACCGACTTCTTACCATTTCATTCACAATCCATCTACTACCCCTGCTCGCCATTGCCACACTCTGCGTGTTGATCAAAGTTAAGTTGGGTTTTGACTGGATTGGATCACGGATTGAGGGTTACCTGCGTGTATTTCCAAGAAAGGGTTTATGGTGGAGCGAATTGATTATGAACAATTTATCATGTGAATATCAGGGCCATTGCAATGAGAACTTTTAAGCAAGTTGTTGCATCAACACCGCGCTCTGTGCACTCAAATTTGGTGTGGTATTCCCTGCATCCACACAGAAAATCGACTATGGCTAAAGTCAATAGCTATGGTCAAATGTTGTGACCTTTGGTTTTAATCAAACTTTGCGTGGGTTTATAATGGTTATAGTGAAGGTTGAGGGTGAAGGTGCACTTGAGTTGCGTAGCCATTCAAAGACAAACTCATTTGTAATTACCATGTTAGATCTACTATCATGTTGAATGGGATGGGTGAATTTGTATCCATTGTGTATGGTAGATTTAGAGGTATATTTCACAATATTGAAATGCCTTCATGTCATGATAAGTATTGGGCTTGAATGGTTAAATTATTTTATAAGACTTTTTGAATGGGTGTTCATAAAGCTTGAGGGTTTTATGAAGTATATGTTGGAAGTAAAATGATGAATGTAGTTTCTAAATTGACATGTGAATGAAGTTTTGGGTAGATTGCATGAAAGTGATATAAAGCATGGTTTTTTTAAACCCCAGAAGTTTGTGAACAAAAATATTTGAAGAGAGCTTCCCCAAATTTAAGTTGTTGAATTTGCCTGTGTATTGAAGAGGAAAGATTCTAGGTATTGCAGGCCTTGCCTGCATCAATTTGCTGGTTGAAAAACATAAGCACATTCTTTTATTTGAATTAAAATCCAGCCATCTGTGAATGGAATTATTGGATTGAGTAGTGTTTGATTTTTACTTCTGTATCAAGTTAGAAGTCCAGATTGTATTGAGTTTGGAAATGGCATGAAGATTGTTGAATTGAGCACTAGCACTACCGCTTTTATTTCAGTGCTTTCTCAGCTTACTGTAACAAATGAGACACCAAGCATGGTATCTCAAATATTGAAGTGAACTATTGTTTTCTTTGAAGAGAGTGGCAAGATCAGAGAACACTGATTCGTACCCTAGTCAAGGCATATTAGCATTCAAGTCCTGTCCATGACAGTGTTATAATTATTGAAGTTTGCAGTTGCTGTCGTTACATATACCATTTTGCATTGGGAATCTACCTTTTGAGTTTCTCTCCAGCAGTTTAAGCTCACTATTTTTAGCCAAATTTTTAAGTGGTATATGTTGAAAGTTGGTCTTAGCGGTTGCTCCAAAGTCTACCATTAAGGCTTGATATTGTTTGTAGAAGAAGATATTCCATAATTGCTCACACTCTTTGCCCACTGCTAAGAAAATGGTTAAGCCTGAAAGAATATTAGAGTTATTGAGAACTCTAATCGTATCCACTACTGACAACACTATCATAATCAATAAAAACATTATTGCTGACATTCAAAAATGTATACAAAATTCACAAGAAAAGATAGAGTTTTTGCAGCTTGAATCACAACTACAACAAGAAGAACTACAACAATGGAGTCATCATTCTGAACCTGTTTCTGTTCAGAAGATTGAAACAGACTCCCATAAACAGCAAGTCAATAATGTTACAGTTCATTCAAATAAAGCAACAGTTGTACATGCAGATGCAGAAACTCAGTCTACTCTTCCCAAGCCCATCATCAGACCTTGGGAACAACTTGTCCACAACAAGCACAAAACCGGTCTTGGATATGACAAGGACTTGTCCTTTCATATTCCAGACTACACCAAACCCATTCAGTTTCAGAGTGTTGGATTCATTCATGACAGTTCACCTGCTCCTCATGACAGTTCAGCTTCAGTTGTTCCAGACTCTGCCCCTCTTCCACAACAACAACAACAACATCAGATTGTGAAATTCCAACACTGTGACCGAGTTGGCCATCTGAAAGATCATTGTTTTGATCTTCATCCATGTAAGCACTGTCATAAAACCAGTCATTCTTCAAACAAATGCTTCAGAAACAAACGTCCTGCAAGAACAAAGATTCATCTTGGATGGATCGCTTCTTGGCAATAGGCATCAACAGCCAAGAAGATATTCCAAACACATGTCAGAACTTGTTCCAAAATATTGAACAATCTTGCAGTCGAGTTTTCTCCATCATCTCACCTTGTATCTGACAGGGGGGGAAATGATGGTCATCTACAAGCTTCAAAGTCACATCAAGCGAGCCTGAGCCACAACCTGCCACATCAGTTTCAGAGTTGTAGCCAAAGACAAAGATGCCCGTGAACATGCCTTCAGTTGGCAATCTGGGACACTTCCTCTAGCAGAAGATTTCAGCTTCTTGCCAGTTTTGGAAGAGTTCCAAGAACTAAATTGAGAACACTTCCTCTAGCAGAAGACTCCAGCTTCTTGCCAGTTTTGGAAGAGTTCCAAGAATTGCATTAAGCATTCCAGAGTTGTTGGTCATCCTTAAACCATCACAAGTTGAAACTTCCCTTTTTAGGTTGAAGTTTTACCTTTTATGCGGGGTGAGACCTCCATTTTATGGTTGAAGGTTTCCCTATTTAAAACAATAGGATCACTTCCTCTAGCAGAAAACTTCATTTTCTTGCAAGTTTTGGAAGAGTTCCGGGAACTGCACTAAGCATTCCAGTGTTGCTGGCCATCCTTAAACCACCGCCCTTTATACCAACATTTCATAGAGCACATTCAGCCTAGTGCTTGCACATTTTGTATTACAACTCTCTTCTTGGACTCATACATAACCCTTCGGATTAAGGGGGGGAATGTTGGACACCTAATCCTAAATGGGTTAGTGTGGAAGCTGAATAGACTAAGGAGTCCAAGAGACCTTGGAATGTGAATCCCAACGGTCACCACATGTACTATAAATTTATATCTATTGTTAATAAAAATTGTATTGCATGTTTTATCTTTCACATCTCTCTTGTTGTCCATGTGTGTTTAACACAAACACACTAAAATTTAGAAGATGTGGCTAGGACCATTTCAAATCATGGAGAAGATAGGCCCATCAACATTTATATTGCAAGATCTATCAGGAAAGAGGGATTCTCTTCCTGTCAATGGGCTTATCTTGAAAAATTCTTTACTTAAGAAGGTAACCCCTTCTTACTTGTAAATATTCATTATGCAGTTTTGTTTTGTTTGAATTTCTATGTTTAGGAAATAAGGTTGTGAATAGTCTTTCACTGACCTTTTGCTACTCTGAAAGTTATTTGAGGAAGTATTGTAAACACTTACTTTCGATAGATGGAAGCCTTTAAAGAAAAGACTGCAGTTCTAGAAAGTTAGATAAAAATAAAACTTTGAAAACCTCTTTAAATTTTGTAAAAACCTTCACATCCCTTTAAAATACTGTAAATCATTCAAAGTTTTAAAAGAGCCAAGAGAGGTTATTTTTCAATATTAAATACTTTTCCATACTTAGCATCTACAACTCTAAAATTGTCATCCATATACTCTTAAGGAGAAAATCATTCACTCCATCCACTAAGTTTATGAGTTTTCATAGTGTAATTCTAAAATATGTTGGAGATAAAAGATAAGAGGTATCATCATGAGCCTGCTTACCATGATCATAGGAAACTAATCAAATTGACATTACCAACATTGCATATCAAAACAAGGTAATGGCTTATAATCATAAGACAAGGGATCTCATCACGAGCCAGCTTGTTTAGTTGAATTACAACTAGTGAATGGCATTGTCAATAGCTAGCCACCAAACGAGGACAATGGCTTTTTATCTTTTAAAAGAATTTGAAAGAATAAAAAACAAAAAAAGGAAAAAATATGTGTGAACATATCTTTTTGAATTTATCTTTTAAAAGTCATACTCTTAGATGGTTGGAACAATGGATGATTAAATGGTTAAAAGGTAACCTTGTCGAGACTATAAACGTTTACTAGTAGCAGAGGCACTACCTATGACAATAGAGTAAACTTAAAAGCTAAGTAGGAGAATCCCCTTGCTTTATCTATATCAACCAACCAAAGGTCGAAGAATCCATGTTTTTATTTTTAGGATTGAAAAGGAATTACAAAAGAACTTATCATTATATTCAAAGTAAATTTTTATCTAACTATTCTTAGATTGTTTTCTTTATCTTAAAGGGTTTCCAAATTTAGAAATTTATATATACTGCATTATTTTCTCATAGATAATTGTTTCTCACAGTGAATCGCCAATTTTTGTGCTATACAACAACCCCACCATTTCAAAAGATTTATTCAAAACTTTAATTAGAAATGGGTCCCCTTTTAAGAATTACTTAAATTCAATAATTCAATAATAATCGCAAGCTTGAATCTAATCACATAACACATGTAAATCCTTATCAAAAGGTCTGATCCGATAGAAATAGTATCCAAAACCTTTTGTAAAACAAATGTAATATATGAGACGCTCTCATAAGCAGACCTTCGATGCAATAATGCTATCGGAGATCGCAAATTAAAAAGTTGAACAAAGAAGCATCCCAAAGGTCTATACCAAACCCCCAATGCGATAACATGATCGCAATCGGCCATCGCACATACCATGTGACACATAACAAAAGCTCCTTTTGAGTTTGTCGATGCAATATCATAAAGGAAAGTGCGCTTTTCGAGAAAAGGCCTTTAAAGTGTATATTAGCAGGTGTAACCCTTAAAATAATAATAAACGAGAAATAAACAATTTATTGATTATCCTGCCACCTAATGATACTTCTCACCTTTATCGCAATCAAGGATACTAATGGAAAACGATTAAGCTCGGCCTATGAACCTCCTGATCTCCGATAGGTGATTTTTTTTTGCTAATCGTTAATCAGGAAAACTGTTAAACACACATGGACAGCAAGAGAAATATGAAAGATAAAACATGAGAGTGCAATTTTTATTAACAAATGATTTACATTTATAGTACATGTGGTGACCGTTGGGTTTCACATCCCAAGGTCTCTTGGACTCCTTTTGTCCATTCGGCTTCCACACTAACCCATTGAGGATTAGGTGTCCAACATTCCCCCTTAATCCGAAGGGTTAGTATGAGTCCAAGAAGAGAGTGGTAATACAAATGTGCAAAATGCATGGCAGCACTAGGCTGAATGTGCTCTCTGAAATGTTGGTATAAAGGGCAGTGGTTTTAGGATGACCACAACACTGGAACGCTTAGTGTAGTTCCCGGAACTCTTCCAAAACTAGAAAGAAGCTGAAGTCTTCTGCTAGAGGAACTGCTCCTATTGTTTTGAAGAGGGAAACCTTCAACCAATAAAGGGAGGTATCACCCCGCATAAAAGGGATAACTTCAACCTGAAAAGGGAAGTCTCAACCTGTGATGGTTTAAGGATGACCAACAACTCTGGAATGCTTAATGCAATTCCTGGAACTCTTCCAAAACTGGCAAGAAGCTGGAGTCTTCTGCTAGAGGAAGTGTTCTCAATTTTGTTCCTGGAATTCTTTCGAAACTGGCAAGAAGCTGAAGTCTTCTGCTAGAGGAAGTGTTCTCAATTTTGTTCATGGAATTCTTCTGAAACTGGCAAGAAGTTGAAGTCTTCTGCTAGAGGAAGTGTCCCAGATTACCAACTGAAGGCATGCTCAAGGGCATATTTTTCTCTGTCTACAACTCTGAAACTAGTATGGCAGGTTGTGGCTCAGGCTCACTTGATGTGACTTTGAAGCTTGTAGATGACCATCATTTCCCCCCCTGTCAGATACAAGGTGAGATGATGGAGAAAACTCAACTGCAAGGATGTTCAATACTCTAGAACAAGTTATGACATGTGTTTGGAATATCTTCTTGGCAGTTGATGCCCATTGCCAAGAAGCGATCCATCCAAGATGAATCTTTGTTCTTGCAGGGTGTTTGTTGTTGAAGCATCTGTGTGAAGAATGGCTATTTTTATGACAGTGCTTACATGGATGAATATCAAAACAGTGATCTTTTAGATGGCCAACTCGGTCACAGTGTTGGCATTTCACAATCCGATGTTGTTTTTGTTGTTGTTGTTGTGGAAGAGGGACAGAGTCCGAAACAGCTGAAGTTGAATTGTCATGAGGAGCAGGTGAACTGTCATGAATGAATCTGACACTCTGAAACTGAATGGGCTTGGCATAGTCTGGAATATGAAAGGACAAGTCCTTGTCATATCCAAGACTAGTTTTGTGCTTGTTGCGAACAAGTTGTTCCCAAGGTTTGATGATGGGCTTGGGAAGTGCAGACTGAGTTTCTGCATCTTCATGTACAACTGCTGCTTTATTTGAATGAACGGTAACATTATTGACTTGCTGCTGATGGGTGGTTGTCTTAATGTTCTGAACAAAAGCAGGTTTAGAATGATGTCTATTTTGATGTAGCTCTTCTTGCTATAGTTGTGATTCAAGCTGCAAAAAATCAATATTTTCCTATGCATATTGTAAAGATTTTTTAATATCTCTGAGAGTGTTTTTGGTGACTTTAATTGTACTTCCATCAGTAGATAAGATTATAGTGCTTAATAAATCTAATAATCCATGATTTTTCTCCATTATTCAGACAATAAAATCAACAATGTATTTGTAAAAACAATCAAATGACCAAAAATGCACTACACTTTTTTTTTTTTTTGCTACACAGAAAATTAGTCCACTAGACAGTCACTTAACTGAATGTATACACCCGAAATAGAAGTGTTTCTGCAGAATTTTGTTGAGCTCAAAAATAGTGCCGAGGAGATAGCGTTCTATCCAACAGAACAACGTTCAATTTTTAAATAACGCACATGATTTTAATCTTCAACACATTTGTATAACAAGACCACACTGCTCCAAACCTCGTTCGTTGTTCTGCAAATCTCATACACGATGTTTACATCCAGCTGCTTTACAGCAATGGGGTATCAAATAAAGGAAACCTGCAATGTTGTTACTCTTCTCTATTTTGATCAGTGATATCAAAGCTTGATTCCCATAACAGGCATCCGAAGAGGATAAATGCGGGGTCACTTCCACTTTGAAGTCGAGGAAACAAACTCTGTTTATATTTCACCCACTAAACACTAAATATTCCAAACTAACAGAATTTAGTCCTTGTAGATGCTAAAACTGCGAGGATTGCGTCTGCACCACAGCAAAGACTCGCATGACATAAGTCTTTAGTCTCCTTTTGATTGTCCCAAAGATATGCATGCCTGATACAGATGGGTGCCAATGTCAGGGACAAGTATGAATGCTCATATATCAATATTCTCTGATTTTTCCACTTTTATCATTTCTAAAACCCTTTTTTTTCACTCTTGGTAAAGCACAGTCAGCAAGCATGGAAGACCGTGTTCGTGTTGTTGTTGATGGAGGCAAAAGTTTACGGACATTCAGATTTGCTGATACCATGTTATTTCATCTCGGGTTCTGTAAGTACTCCCTGGATCTGACATTAAGTGTCCATGGTACCTATATGTGTCACTCACGAATACACAAATAAACAATAAAGCAACCTTGCCCGAGTATATCCTGTGTGAGCGATAGAAAACCAATATTCCATGTTATTACTTAGGACCTGACGCCTCAAACGAAGTGGTTTATAATAAGATATTTACCGAAAAATGAATTGGATGGCCGATAAATATGTTCTTTGCATAATCCGATTCTCAAAAAGAGCGGAATACCTCTAAACACAAATCGGCTAAAAATACTCTAACCGCTTCTCGAAACCCCAGTCCATGTTCATACCGGAAAGGATAGTTTTGGGCGATTTTTCACCGAACAGGTTTGAACTACTCGTGGCTTCTCCTCCAATTCTTAAAATTCTCAGGAGATAAAACATCATTTAATAAACCAGCAACAAAAGCACCTAACATATTGCACAAGATTGATTTTCCCCGAACTGTTTTCTAAAATTCTAGCTTCGAGCATCAATCCCTTCAACGCACAGAGACAGAGAAGTGTATCTACAAAAATCCAATCAGAAGGAATTTTGATTGAACAGTGGCTAAACTCCTTCACAAGAAAACATGCATAACACTATGTCAAGCCAACCACAGTGCGTAAAATAGTTATGGGAATAACTCGCAAAGAAATTATGCTCCATTATGTTACTTCGAATGAAAGCTTTGTGTTTCTGAAGAAATGCAACAGAAGCAAATTCTCAAGAGAGGCAATTGAGAGTAAAATAGTAGTCTAAAACCGAAAAGACCACAGAAGTCTTCGACTTGGAATGAAATGCTAGCCCTGTAAGAAGAAAGATAACCAAGTGCATTAATACTTGTGATTATGGTATCTTATGTATCACTGTCGAATTCAAGGCGGAGTGATGATGCTCAATTGTAGAACGTCCACAACGTAGTCAAGGAAATAAATACCACTGAATGCAGATTTGGATATTTGAAACACGTTACCAAAATACTATCGAACCAAAGTTAGTCTTGCTAAATTTAGCACCTGCGTAGTAGCAGGATAAATGATTTTTAATGAAGTACAATTGTACGCACATCACAAACAAGTTGCAACGCGGGTGTATATATACCATTTATTCCGATATAATATATCACTGCCTCTTTATAATAGCTCAGATGCCAAGAATGCACCATATACAGGTCACAACACCAACCAAAAAAATCGTTTACACCACAACTTTTAATTCTCATTCATCAACAGGATACTCGGTCATTCACCAAAGTCACAATAAAAACTTCCCGGAGAGTGCACCAACCACAATACAAGAATGCACGGCCTCCAATTCAGTGCAGAGAAGTAATGCAGCCAGAAGATTCAGGACAGAATATGTGGCAAGAAAATAGGAGTTACAGGAGAATATAAAATATCTATGACACTGACGCAGTGAGACAGTGTTTGCAGCAGGTCTTTTGACAGAGGGCCTTCATCATAGAGATTCAATACACCAACGCTCCAGTTCTGGAAGACCAAGAGATGTTACACTCATAAAAAAACATGCCAACAATGATAAGTCAGAGGTGCGTTCTTTCTAGGGTGGCAGAGATGGCAGGTCTGGGCAAGGAGCGTTTTTAGAAGGCAGGTGAATAAAAATGGCGTTGGAGAAATAACAGGTTGCAACTAAAATTTAGCTGAGAAAATATTCATGACAAAATATTCATGAAATGTAGAATTGATGGCAGAAATGATCTGCACATAAAGGTCATAAAACAAATGGCTCAAAGTAATTATGCAGGGTAGGAATACGCCTGCTCTAATACCATGTTAAACACACATGGACAACAAGAGAAATATGAAAGATAAAACATGAGAGTGCGATTTTTATTAACAAATGATTTACATTTATAGTACATGTGGTATTGTTGGGTTTCACATCCCAAGGTCTCTTGGAATCCTTCTGTCCATTCGGCTTCCACACTAATCCATTGAGTATTAGGTGTCCAACAAAAACCAAGGGATCCATGTTAAAAAAATATTGTGTGATGTGACATATCATTATTACATTTAATTATCACGATTGGCAGTTATGGAAGTCATTAATATAGCAGTTAAGGTTGAGTCCTTCAAGGATTTCATCCGTGGTAATATTTGATTTCATTTTGCTAATCATGCTTGAATTACCATAACTCTTTTCATTTCACATTGGCTTTGAGCGGGTTTATCTCTCTATTATATTTTGAACCTCTGAGTTGATGAATCCAGTAAAGATGACGAAGAAATCCAAGAAACCCAAGGCCCCTGTCGTAACAAGCAAGAACCAGTGTGTAAAGTGTTAATATCTGATACTACTTGCCTTCGTTTAGGCAAGGCATCTTGGGAAAGTATCTATAATTTGCTAGAGGCTAAGGATCCAGAAGAAACTAAAGAAGAGGCAACATTAGATGGCTTAGACAAGTCATAAAATACTCTCAGAGATTTGGCTTGCTCCTATCTTCATAGAATAGCAGTCCGCACCAAAGTGCTACCTTATAATGACGTCATTAGATGGGTTATTGAGAGCAACAATATTACAGACAAAACTTTCTTTACAACTGATGGAATAATATTTGGGTCGTTCAAAGCAGAAGATATCCAGGCAATGTACCATTTGGCTAAACCTGAGAAGAGATATAACAAAGCATTCTTGGAGGCTTTCACCAAAGAAAATGCCATCAAATCAGATCCTATCAGAAAATGGAGACATTTTCTAACCAAACACAAACACGAATCATTAGGAATGTACTCCGTAGATTCGTTGGCCTCTCCTTATTGTTATGCTAGTGCAATTATGTGCAGACTCTTTGGAGTCCATGATTCTGCTAATTTTTTTACAAAGATGATAGCATTAATTGAGGCTACAATTAATGGTTTTATCATGGATTGTGCGACCATTTTGTCTGATAAAATGGCCAACCAAATATTTAACTATAGGAAAAACAGGTTTGTGACCACTCGGGTAATACCCCCATTTTATATGAGTGCTTATATTATGGACACCATTTGTTTTAATTCTGAATACCCCATTCTTGGATGGAAATGGAATCCGCAGGATCCTAATCCCATTCATATTTATCATAAGGACCTGTGGAAAGCTCATTTCAAAAATCACCTATATAGAATTTGTCATGGTTTTATCCTTCCCGTGTATTATGCCATATTCAATAAGCTTGCTTCTAAGTTATCCGAGGAAGCATCAGTCAACCTAATTGCAATTGGGAGTTGGTTTGGTGAAGAGAGGTTCACCTACATAAGACTTTTCAGTAACCTTGCCAACCCACATGTCATTCCCCTGTATATCACTGATAAAATGCTGGCTAGAGAATTAGCACATCAAATAATAGTTGAAGGGATGTCAAGGACTCTTAGGGATTCTAAAAAGCACATGTGGCCAACATTTCCCTTTCAATGTGGTGCTTTTACCTTGCATTATTTCAAACATGCAGAGAAGGAAGCCGAGAAAATAAAGCTGTTAAAATCACAATCATCCCAAAAAGGCAGTACGATCCTAGATTAGTTGCCTACAATGTTTCTACTCAGGCCAAAATCGCCAAATTTGATCATGAGAAGGATAGCTACGATGATTTGTTTGTTTCAGCAAAAGTATTTTCTCAAGTCAAACATTTAGCCAAAATGAAATTGGGAGCGGAAGGACTAGAGGAATTTTATAAGTTCAGGGCATAGAGATTGGAAACACTACCTCTGGACTTATTAAATACAACCTCTATGGTACATCCACAAGGCCACAGTGAGGAGAAAATTCCTGATAAAGAGAAGACTCCAAAAAGGGAGCAGAGGCAGGAAGGAACTAGTGAACCACTTATGGATATTAATATTGATCCCAAGTTAATCAAGGAATGGGAACAGTTTGATTCGATCATCAGTAACCCCAATAAATCCCAAGAGTTCACTACACCAGAAATGGCTAGAGTGCAAATGCCAGAAGTCAACACAGTTCCCATTGTAGGATCAAGCTGCCCACCGAGGTTTCAGCAAGACATAGAGATTATTCTCGAAAATACCATTGAGGAGATTGTTCTATAAACTGAAAAAATACCACCACTTGATGTCTTCTACAGTCCAAAACATAGGGTTGTAGTTAAAAGACAAAGGAACAAGAGGAAAAATTATCAAAGTCCTCTTTTGACTCCTCAGGCAGAGATGATGAACGTGGTATGGAAAGCAGAGGTCAATCCCTCCGAGGATTTAACAAAACTGTCACAGTATGCAAGAGCTTACACAGCAGCAACAATGGAGAAAGCCTCAAAAGTTAGCCAACTGATGAGAGAAAAAGACCAGGTAGTCATCTAACTGGAAGCACAATCAATAGGACAACAACAAAATATAGATCAGCTTAAGCAGCAGTTGATAGAACAGAGGCAAAATGAACAATTAAAAGAGTAGTTAAAACTGGAAAATCAGAGGATTAATGAGCAAACTCTCCATAAACAACAGGAGTTGTCTTAGGTGTTGAGTAGACTACAGTTGTTGAGTGAGTGGGAGAAGAAATTAAAAGAAGAACAAATTGTGCAAATGAAAGACCAGATAGAATGGTTCAAAGGATATCCATAGGTAAATGAATTTAGAACAGAAGCCTTGGAAATAACCAAGGCTTTATCCCGACAATTGGATATTCTATGTCATAATATATCATTGGCCACCCCCTTATGTGATATTTATGCATCTATGATTGCAAAATCAATAGATGCTAGGCTTGAATTAGATAAAGCAGATGATAAATTAACCAATTTTCTATCATGGCAAGATTCAAAATAAGGAATAGCTGCAAATCTGCCAAAGATACAAGAATCACATAAGGAAATCTTGTTTTCTAAATGGGAGTCACAATTAATGAAATCTGAAAGAGCCACATCCATATGCAGAGCCGCAGCAAATAATCTGATCGAATTAATAAACAATAGTTTTCATATGACTAATCTGATCACAAATTGCTCTCCAAGTAAACTCCCACAGGTAAAGTTGTTGGAACAAAAATGGAAACAAGAGTTGACACACAGGGAAAAATTAATCAGAGGAATACAAAGCTTGACATGGGAAACATTATGTTTTTTCCTTATCAAACCTCATAGTCAGCAGATGGCCATGAAGTGTCTCACGGATGCAATCAACTGCATGGTCTCCAAACTCTCTGATGCCACCTATACAGCCCAGCTACACTCTGGGATGATTCGGCCACCAGAAATCCAGCCCATGCTTGCAATCTGTCAACTGCAATTATAGGAAATGAAATGTATACAATGAATCCATCGACTGCCATAGCACTGCTATTTTCAAGATAAATCCCATATTTATATGTCTTTTGGTTATACCAGCGCATAGTGATTTTCATTCATATTTTGTTGTCATTATTAATATTTAAAGACCCTTTCATGTATTTGGAAATAGTCCTCAATTTGTATTAAAACCTGAATCAGATGTTGCACTACTGTACTTTTTATATATTTTTTTATAAAAGATTGGACCAGAGTTCTGCATTTTGACAAAGAAGCTCTTATGAGATTTGCACTATTGCGTCTTTTGAAGGCATTCCCAAATTAGAAAGCAGAATTTGAATGTTGTCTACATCGAGGGGAATCCAAATGCATACAGCACTATTATCTATGTTTTTGTTTCGTTTCTCTATGTGAATGAACATTTTTCAACATTGCTATTATGGATATATGTATATGTTTTTCAAGCAATTCTTTAACTTTTCATTTCTAAATGTTTTTGAATTGTCATCATTTGAATATATATGTCAGTGATATATATTATGATTAATGCGATAATTTTTTTATTATTACTTTGTTTAACTACTTAAACAAAGTAATTATCATATGAATGCATATATCTATTTTATGAATAATTCATCTTTATGGTTATTTATTAATAGAAAAAATCAAAAGTCATGTTGTTAAAAGAATACCCAGGAATAGATTAGTTATCTTTGTATATTTTTGCATTGTAGAATAGAACACTTATCACTCTCGTTATACATTACAAACCAATCACCTATAAACTCATATATCACTAGGAAACTGGTCCCATTACATCTAGTCGGAGCCACCACACCAAATGGAAAAGGAGTTGCACTAAGGTTCGAACTAGGTGGTTTTCCCCGATGTTGATGCAGTGATTTTAGAGGCATCAACAGCTACCTATATCTGCAATTCACTCATGACAAGACAACATCAATTCGAAAAACCCCTAGTCTAAGATGGTGCATTCTAATCCATTGATTGAGCCAGAACCAGGTGACAGGACAAGAGAGAGGGCTCAGTGACTGCGCAGTTGGGCAGTTCAAGTAGAGAGGGGTGAGGCTTGAGCCTTGAGACTACGTAGTGTGTAGTTTAGGCTGGATTGAGGGAGAAAACTGTGCAGTTTTGGGAGCCAGTGAGACAGGCTGAGGGGGTGGACAATGAGAGGACATACTGTGCAGTTCTGGGAGACAAGGGAGGATGGGAAATTGTGCAACTATGAATTTTAAAGGCTTAGGGTATGAGCTTGAGGCTTTTGATTACACAATGCACAGTTAGGGCCAAGCTGAGAGAAAGGATTGCACAATTATGGAGGCCAAGGCCGAAGCTTGAGCCCAGAAACTGTGCAATGCAGTAGTCCTAGGAGGTAGGAACTACGCATTGGGTAGTTCCAAGGGTTAAGGTCACAGTTAGAGGACTGAAACTACGTAATGCGTAGTTCAGGGAGGTTGGGTGAATCCAGGTTGCTTGGTCAGGAATCCTTCTCAGAAATAGCTAAGTGTGATATTGGTGAGATTGATGTAAACAGTGATAATACTACGACTGTGATCTCACACTTAGAATACTTGATGATACAACAACATAGATAACCCATGACACATCAATAATGCATTTCCATCTATGTGACAACTTTATGACTAGTTGCGACAAGTGCAACACTTAAGATAGACTTTGGGACGATTGTGACGACACTTGTGCAATAGTGCTTAAAACTTTTTGAATGAGTGCAAAAGATGTTTACATAGTTAGAACAAATCATGTACACAAATATTTATACCCTTGAAACCATCAGAACATGCTTCTACACATTGTGTGACAGCCAATTATGTGAAAAGACGAAAATTTACCCAACTTGCAAAAGGGAAGAAAAATACTTCATGAAAGTACATGAAATGAGTTTCGGTGTTTGTGACAACAATGTGCAAGACCAAGGCTCTGAAATTGGGTGTAAGCAAAAATTTTGGAGTGTTGTAGCAGCGATAACACCCTGGTTGTGTGTCTATATCTTGTGTTCCCTTTTTGTTTTTGATCTTCATGGATTGGCATTTGTCTTAATGATAAGAACATAACAAATTAAAAGAAGATATAATAAGTAAAACATCATAAGATAATGTCATAATAGAAGAGAAATCAAGTTAAATACATGATGCCCTTAATTTCTCAATAAAGGATTGCTCAATTGAGTTTTTTATCTTATTCTGGATTATTAAATCTTCTTCATTCACACACAATCACCCAAAATACTAAAATCTCAAATGAAAGAATCGCAAAATTCTTCAATAACCAAATTTACTAGATGTTAGGCAATAATAATAAAATTTAATTCCAATATTTTTTGTTTCATTTTGGAACTTTTAAAATAATCTTAAAATTTCAATTTGTAACTAGGCACTTCTAGTTAGATCTCCTACAAACTTCCAATGAACTTCTTGTACCCTTGTGAATACCTTTGTAGATGTATAAGATACCAACACACATCTACCTAACATTTCCATTCTGTAACATGGTTGACAAATTTGAATTTTTTTTGTCTTAGGTTTTTATAGATTTTACACAATTGCGTTTATGTATATCCAAATAAAAATAGTGAACATAATGTGAAGGAATTATGGATTTCCCGTTACTTCTATTTATAGCTATATACTTGATTGAAATTACTAGGGGAAGCCCTAAAAATTGAAAAACATATTTTCTTTCAATCAATAAGATCATGTTATAAACATAGCCATTCCTGGAAACCCACCATCCATCGGCTTTATCATTAATCCATTTTTTTATTGTTTCAGTCATTCCTTCAGTGTTCTAATCATTTTAAACCTTTTTCTTCCTCCATTAGCTTATTTGACACAATATATCTAGTTTAATCCATTAATTTCATCCCAAAATGTTTTTTAATCCTTTTTATTAAGTAGTTAATATCTTTTGCATGTTCTCTTCTTTTTGAATAATAAATTTTTAGCTAATCTAGATTTTTGGCGTGTTTCTTTTCAATTTACCATATATTCATTTTTTACTTTATTTGGTTGTCTCCCTTTCAAGCTAACCAATCCATTAGCCTTATCAAATATCTTGCAAAATTTTCACGTCTTGTATATCCATCAATATTCATAACCAGTTTACCTTATCTAATTCTTCTTATGTTAAAATGTTATGCAATATTTAATGTTAACAACATACATGTAGTTAAAATATATTTTTTCTCCACTCTTCTAAACTAGTTATAAAAAAAATTCAATTTATGAGATTATTTTAACACTTTTTATGGTAATTTTCTTCCATTAATTATCTTAGTGAATTAGGGGTGATAAGTGAAAGTGTCAGGGAGGTTATTCTTTGCACGGATGAAAAAGTAGAAATATCATATGCATGGGGTTTGGGAACTGGCTCATAAAAACAAGCAGAGGCTTATGCACTTCTCCAAGGCTTTTCTCTAGCCTTTGCCCACAATTTAACTAATCTAATGATTATTAGATACTCTAGGACCATAATTTTTCATATTGTTGTAGGCACTTTCCTGGGAGATATCAAACTTAAGGATATTCTTAAGAGAATTAAAGATCTCCTATCTAAATTTGAATCCCATTTGTATCATGTATTATGTTAGAACAACCAAGAAGCTAACAATATGGCCAATAATGGAACTAGCTTGGCTTCGATAACCTTATGGATCATGGGCAAGAGGATCTATGTCCTATGGCATAATGACGTGGATTTCGTATTTGAGTTTTAAAGGGCCTCATAAGGGAAAGCTCTAAGTGGTGCCACCATATGATAGAAATCATAGGAGTATAGTATTATATCCTTAGGATAGTTCAACAAGAGGGTCGAAGGTCCTCTATAGTCACTATTTCAAAACTTTGTATGAGAATGTGGTACAAGCCTATGATGTGTATAGTCTGTAATTTGTAAGAAAATGTCAATGCTTGCCTTTCGATGTTATCCAGCTCAGTTCACTGATATTATTATAGTGCTACGAGGTCCTCTGAAAATATGGCCATGATAGAACTCATGGCCCCACTGATGTTTCAATCTATTAAGAGTTGGGAATCTAGAAAAAAAAAATGGAAAAAATTGCTCAAAATGATAGCTATCCCCTATATCACACCAACCCAGGAAGAATGGTGGAGGTTTAGATATGATTATGGCATAATAATTAGTTGTGGCAAGTATTTTCCTTAGTGTGTATGTGTTATCATTATCATGAGGATGAACAAGAGAATGTGGTTCAAGATTACCAAGTTTGCGTCTTCCATGAGGTCACACAAGGTATGCCTTTCATGGGAAGAAGTTAGTTATGTGCAGTTGCAGCAAATCAGCTCCTTGTGTTTTGGTTTCTCCCATGCAATGAAATATGTTGCATCTATTGATTGTGTACGATTCATGACATGTTTATTGCATCAATCCATTATGTGGATGGAAACTATTCATAATTGGAAAGTTTGACCAAGGTTGGTAGTTATCCCATGTGGCATTAATATAAATAGTGAAGATTAGTCGAGCTTCAGTATAGCAGTTGGCATTATTTGGTTTAATGAACAATTACGTCTCACATATATCATGCAAGATCTAGTGCTACGAAAGGCCATGCTCCATAATAAAAAAATTGGTGTAGACAGTAGATCCCTCCTTTATCAATCATTGGTTTTCTTTGTAATTGGTTGAAGGTTGGGTGATGTGTTGATAGACTTGAATTTGGTCCCTGCCCTTTTTCTCTACCTCGCGTATTTTGAATTGGGATAGGGTTGTAAGAATCGAGGCTTGGGAATAGAAATTTAGTTTCATTTTCATATTCCACGAGATTAGACACTCAAGTAGCTTCTAAAATGTGGTTTCAAAGCTTTAAAATGCCTAGTAATGTTGGGGCAATTAGAGGCAATTGATGGAGTAATTGCATCAACTACAGGAAGATACTATTGAACTTACTTAAAATATGATCAATTGGTTTCCTGTGTAACTTCCACAATAGAGGTGCTCATTGAACACAAGCCTCTCATCCAAAGGATTGAGGATGAGTTAGCAAGCTTGCAACAACAATTGGAGGAAATCAAATTGATCGTTTTTCATAAGCAATTAGGTTCTTCCTCCTCTAATAATTATGTCATCATTTCCATGACAAAACTGGATCTTAATTTTCCAACCCCTACCTTGGAGAAGTATAGAGCTCAACATGGTTCTAATCCCTTTGCATCTATGAGTTAGTTTGCTTACAAAATCTTGTAAGCTTTTTAGTGTTTTTTGGAAAAAACTTATTGCTAGACAATATAGGTATGTCGTCGTGTAGAATGGCGTTTTTAGCATTATGGAAACTCGAAAGAATTGTTTGTAACAATCAACCCTTTGGATTTTTTCCCAATTTTGATGTAAGGTTGCAACCCAATTGCAGAATTTATAAGAATACAAATTATAATTCTGGTTTGTGTGTGTGTGTGTGTTTGTGTGTGTGTGTGTGTGTGTGAGAGAGAGAGAGAGAGAGTTGACCTCCACCATGAACCTAAAATTAATTTTTATTTTATTTTATTTTATTTAAATTTTTTAACCTAGTCCTTCCCATTTCTTGCATATTTTAGTATTAATTATCTAACACAAATGCTTAACAGCCAATACATTCATCCATAGACTCACTTTTTCTATCTTAGAAAGTTATATTGATTCCCTAATGATGGATGAGTGTCCATGAAATGTTTAGAGTTTAGAAGACAATTAAATTCTAGAAAATTCACATAAAATTAACATCTATCGCAAATGACATTATAGTAATTCCAAACCCTTAACATAAACGTTATTTATAAATATATAATCTTAAACCCTATCTAAGAAAATATCTCCATTCTTTTAATATTTTTCATTTTTTTTAGTTTCATTTTTTTTATTTATGGAATTTTGGTAGTGTTAGAAAATCTATGCATAATAATTGCAAAAATTTTACAAATTAATAATAATAATAAAGTTTAAAAATAAATCGTATCAATAATAACAATTAAAAATGAATTCAATAAATAATTTGCATGTTGATTTAATTGATTAATGTAATCTACATGTTGACATATGCAAAATCACTCTCATAGATGCACATCTATGCCCATCATATCTGTGTGTGCACATGCTCGAGTGGAAGTGAGTAGAAGGTATGTATGTCTTCGCACATATCCAAATGTCATTCTATATATATATATATATATATATATATGTGCACATATATGAAAACAATTTCAAATATATGCTACACACATAAGTGCTTCTATATATGCACTCCACTTTTATATATGCACATATGTGAATTTAATTTAAGTGCACATACAAGAGTGATAACGTATATAATCCTATGCACAAGTAGGGAAGCATAGCGCTTTCATATAATTGCATTTACAAAAGCAACAGCAATACAAATGCTTCTATATATGCATGTAGCATACATATGCATAATCACTCCATATGTGCACATCCATATATCCATATACATGAAAAGCATCCATGAACACATGAATCACATTAGAATGAATAATCCTTGTTTTGGCTCCTTCAAATGAGTCATCTTATTTATTGCATTGGATAGCATCTAATAAGAGGTTATGCCCTCGAAGAGGCTTTTTAATCATTTTTTCATTTGATCTTTGAGTGGTTTATTGAATTTGATCATTTTTATGTTTATTTGGATATTTTATTCATAACAATATTCATAGTCTATGCTTATTGAGAGGACATATAATATTGTTTAAATATTAATTACTAAAGATGTAATAGTCTTGGATAAGAATTTCACATAAATCTTAATCACTAGAAATGTAATATTCATATAAGAATTTCACTTTGTTTCATCTAACCACTTGAATTTGGAAGTTTGAAAGGGCACCTTGGGAAATGTGCAAGGGATAGGGTGGAGAGTTTACGGGACCTTTAAAAAGTTTTCAAGATGTGATAAGGTTAGAATATAAAGTTTTTTTTTCACATAAAAAGGTTCGAATTAGAATTATGTGGCATTAAATGCAAGGTTTACTTATTCATATAGGAGGACAATTTGGAATGTTTGGAGTTCTTAGAGACATTATTCAAAGATCACCTCAAATCATCAATGTTCATATTTCAACGTTTGGTATTCCATCATTGTCTATGAGTTTGAATATATTTCATGGTTGATTAATCTATCCATGTTTCTTTATTATTTGTAATTGTGTACGTAGTTTATTAAAATGACTTGTGGGTCTTCTAACTCTTAGGTGGATAATCCAATTAATGAAATTTTATTTAAATTTTACATATATGCTTATTTTAGTTTCTAATCCAATATTTACTTCAGTTTTCGCTGATTTCTATTTTCATTTTGTTTTAAACTTAAGATACAAAAATCACTCAATGACAACATGTGAATCACCCTAACTGAATTATCACTTTTGTGATTTGCTAATACTAAGTGGCTAAAATCAATTTTCATGTTCTTTCATTTTTTTTGTTACGTTCAAATTCATTTCATTCAAATGAAAGTCTAAAGTCTTTCAAAGCAACATGACGGCCATACTTGAGGATTGTTCGACTAGGCTTCTTATCTTATTTTGGATTGCCAAATCTACTTCATTCACCAACAATCACATTAAATGCTAAAATTTCAAAACAATGAATCACAATATCTGAATGATTACCTTCAGCAATTTCAATCCCAAAATCACTAGAAGTTAGACAACAATAAAGAATTTTAATTTCAATGCTTTTCATTTCATTTTGAAACTTGAAAAATGATCTAAAAATCGCATTGTCTAGCTCCGCACTTTTACTTAGATATTTTAGAAGCTTCCAATTAATTTGTCCTGCCCTTACAAAAGTGTGTTTAGACATATAAGCTACCAACACATCTACCTAAACATTTACAAACTCTCAACATTGTCCACAATTTTGAATTTCTTGTTTTAAATAAGGTGGTTGTAAATTTATTGCTTTTGCAATATCAAAGTAAAATAACAAAAAATCATATAACCCTCTTCTCACACCCAAAGTTTCTTTAATTAATCACTATGCGCACATTCTCGCTAAGAGTTTGATTTTAGTTCACAACTGTTGCGTCACTTTGAAAGTTCACTGCCACTTTCATTACCAAACCTTTTCCGCTTGATATTCAAGCATTCAATGTGTTTTCAAATTGAATTTTTTTCCTTCAACGAGTTTTCAAATGGAAGTCCTTACATTTAAGTTTGTTCCTTGTCTTTTTTTCAGGGAAAATCATCCTCTCTCAACCCGAGGACAAAAGTGAGGGTCATTATTCATAGGCACATAGTTATTACAACAAAATTTTCATCATCATGTCACTCACAGGGAATTGAACCTAGGTGGAAGAGATTATAGTCATTCTACCCAACCACCCAAGATAACCCCAATTGACATTCCTTGTCTCATCTTTATATACAAAGCTTACAACATTCATCTTTATATACAAAGCTTACAACATCCCATGTCTCATCTTTATATACAAAGCTTACAATATTTTGATGGTCCCTTGAGTCAATCTATACAACCAATTTTTACAATCAAATTTTATTTCAGGATAAAGAAGTTTCCAATTAATGTCATTGTGTATACAATCAAATTTTATTTCAGAATAAAGAAGTTTCCAATTAATGTCATTGTGTATCACTATATATGAAGTCCTAACAGTCAACAGCTCCATGTAGTATTTAAGTGAGATATGTTTTTGGAAAAACATCGAGAAGGTCACGGTGGACATGATAACCTACATAAGTGGCCGAGTGCCAAGTAAAGAAGCTAAACTTTGAGGGGAGCGTGCTCTCTTCTCTAAACTTCATGTGATTCCATGCTCATTCACAGCAGTTACAGTAACTTTATGACTTCGATAAGTTCATGGTATTTTGCTAACATAAATGTGATTTACATTTAAGTGATAACTTATTGTCATTAGAATAAACACGTACCTCCTCCAGAAGTAGACCATTACAATGTGTAGTCATCCATGCTAAAAATGAAAAATCTGCATTAAAACAAATATCCTGAAAATCCAAAATGAAACCCCTATTTTTTATAATATATATTCAACTTCGCTCTTCGCTCTTCGCCCCTTTCTCTCAGGTCCACTCTTTTTTTTTTTCCTTGCTTGTTTTCATTTATGCTTTTTACTTTTTCTTTTTACCCTTACCCACATGTCAGCTGAAACCTACTTTGAGCTAACTGTTGCCCTCCTCCAACCCAGTGTGATGTCCTTTAAACAATTTATTGATGATCAATTGGAAGTCACATAGAAGAATACATAGATCACAGAATCCGAAAAAAAAAATTGTCCAAATTTGATACGCTACTTCAGATGACCAAACATAGAACGTTAACCTGCTAGATATTCATCAACGCAACCCAACTACTGATATTGAAATTATTCTTGCAACTATTCAAAATCAACATTTGGATAACTAATTTGAACATTTTTCTCACGAAATCATTGTGAACTAATTATTCTAAACAACAATAAGTAGTTTGACTTTTACAAAGCTATATCAGCAAAGATCTATATATCCAATTATGATATCAAACGAAAATTTAAACCACGATTCCTTAACAAAACATCTCGATAATCAATGTCATGCTAATGACCTTGTCATAAAGTTTAACAGTAATCTTGAACAATTTGCATTACTTTAATTTAATATGGATTTGACAGGATCAACCCTAATTATGAACCAAGGACCAACAACCAATCTCCTTAGACAATTATGAACCATTCTTGTTCATCTTTTAAATTACCAAAATGTGCATGACCATAACATCGTTATTATTAACAACAGTCCTCAACCAATCTCCTTAGACAATTATGAACCATTCTTGTTCATCTTTTAAATTACCAAAATGTGCATGACCATAACATCGTTACTATTAACAACAGTCCTCAACCACAAAGCTATATCAGCAAAGATCTATATATCCAATTATGATATCAAACGAAAATTTAAACCACGATTCCTTAACAAAACATCTCGATGATCAATGTCATGCTAATGACCTTGTCATAAAGTTTAACAACAGTAATCTTGAACAATTCGCATTACTTTAATTTAATATGGATTTAACAGGATCAACCCTAATTATGAACCAAGGACCAACAACCATTCTCCTTAGACAATTATGAACCATTCTTGTTCATCTTTTAAATTACCAAAATGTGCATGACCATAACATCGTTACTATTAACAACAGTCCTCAACCAAATTACACTCAACCACCCACTCTTCAGCTCTATAGAGCTTAGATCTTTCCTTCCACTTACTGTATCTCTATAGAGCCTAGATCTTTCCTTACCACTTACTATAGTATAAGTACCAAACGATGCCTTGTTAGTTCACTAGACATATGACCCAAAGGAAATATCAAGACCCATATTGACAGGTTCAAGGGTAGTAGTATTTTGTTTAAGTGCGTGTGACAACAGGATTAAGATGATCTTTCAATTTACATATACTTAGAACAATATTGGAAATATTCTTTCTTATGCTAATTCTAATAAAGATAAATAGTCTAAGAGAAGCTATTTTGCACGCTTTCTCTGTGATGACCAACAGCCCTAATCGATTTCCCAATTGTAAAATATATTTGGCCGCATATGTAGATATATGCATGTATTTTACATGCACGTGCATAAGTGCGAGGGGCATGTCAACGGTAAAAGAATGATCACAAGCATTGCTTAGCTTATGTACTCTATTTTAAAGAATCTAGTGACCAATAGCTTCTCTCTTTACGTAGGCCACATCCCCTGCTAACCACAACCAAACCTGCTATATGCTGAAAACAACAACCAATCAGCCACCGATTTGAAAGATAGTATGGCAGGAGTGTAAGCATCATAACACGTTACTTACTAGCTTGCTATTTGAGAAATCATTCCACTTTTCTAGATTGTACTAGGCACCACCTACAATACTGCTTTCCTGCCAAGTTTTCTCTTGGCGTTAATCATTTGGCACCAATGGATGCAGTTACACCAGACCAAGTAAAAAACTAAGTTATGTAAGTATGGATCTAAACATGAAACTCCAACTGTAATCTCTCTATTTTCAAATACTGCCCCCAACATGTTTGGAGGGTGTGGGAATGGAAATTGCAACATATATGCACCACTTTAACCACTTTGTTGCTTGATTACATGCTCATGACGCATGAGCACTACTATGTTCTTTTGGACTGCAATATGAAAATTGAGACAAATATTAAAAGTAATAATAACTTAAACGTAATTAAAAATAAAAATAAACAAATAAAACTACGCTCAAATAAAGATATAATGCATCATGCAGTTGCTTTTGCAACCCTGTCATAGAGCTATAGAAGCATTAGTTGAATCTCAAAAGAAGAAGAGACTCTTTAAAAATAAAGGCAGAAAGAAGAAACCATCTATTTGAAGACCAAAGGCCTTAAGGCTTATCAAGTTCCTCAGCTATCATTTGAGAACCACCAAAATTACTAATTGAGAAGTTTTTACTCTCCCATCCATTTCACTTAATTTAAATTTTGTTCTATACTAGTTATCTTCCAGACAAATTTCATGGCATCTACTGAGACTTTCCAAAGGCTAAATTCGTGTGCCTATCTATCTTGCAAAGGACATGGTACTGCATCAATTAGCCACCCTCATTAAGTTGGTCAAAAATTAAATACATTCGAATTGAAAAACTTTGAAGCTGATCTATCAAAAATTCAGTGTCCACATTAGCATTGAGAAAATGTAACGCTGATCCTCAACATCTCTTTAACAGAAAATTCAGAGATATATTTAACTTTGTAAGGGTAAAAATAGCTCAATCAGACAATCGCAAAATAAGAAGAGTATTTATCAGTGGCAGTTCAGCCTTACATCAGTTGGATGCAAAAAGGTCACCAAATCCATGGATGCAGATAAGATGCACTCCAGGAGAGGGACATAGCAACTGAACCTAAAGAATTGCCAAGAGTTACTTTATTCATATTGTATTCGTCATTTTTTGGGACTAGGTGATGGCATGTTTACATCCTCCAGACTCATATCCTGAAGATTTAGCAGCAATGAATCAGAATTCAAAAACACCCTATTAGTTGAGTTAGAGATAGTATGCGCTATTTCCCGGCTGGCCTCAATCTTTCTCAATGTGATAAAAGCTGGATTACTTGAAATAGCTTCACCAATAAGCTGAGCACTTGTGGCTTCTCCCTGTGATCAAACCAGGATATCAAGATATCAACAAAGATAAGAAAACGTCTTGACAGCGGACTGAAACCAATATGTACTGTTTTATCATATAGACATTTATATGATATACCTGAGCTCTAATGATAGCACTCCTCTTATCTTGTTCTGCCTTCTCCACAACAAACTTGGCACGTTCTGCTTCTTGAGCAGCAACTTGCTTTGCTTCAATGGCTGCTGTGAACTCTCTTCCAAATGTAAGGCTTGTTATTGAGACATCATCCAATGCAATGTTGAAATTAGCAGCTCTGTCAGTCAAAATTCTCCTTATTTCTCTGCTTACTGCCTGGAACATAATTGTATCACATTCACAGCCGCAAAGGGAAAGCTACATAGAATCCCAAAAAAAAGAAAAACAGCAGCACAGTGCTAACCACAGACTCAAAAGGTATACCTAACACATACCTCTCTCTGAGTGATAAGTTGACTTGCATTGTACTGTGCTACCACAGCTTTCAATGTCTCGTGGATGATTGAAGGCAACACTCTTTCATTGTAATTTTCTCCAAGGGTCCTGTAAATTGTTGGTAACTGATCTGGCATTGGCCTTGTAAGAACTCGGAGACCAATCTTAACCTATACTCAAATAAACAGATTATCAGCTGCATGATATTAATATGCTTTACAGTCCAACCAAACCAATTTCATTATGTAACAAGTAATTTGTTTATAGATCCATAAATCATGTGCATTTGATCCCAGCAATTGTAACATGTCCAAGAAGGCCATCAGTAATATATTATACAGAATACGAACTCCAGATCCAAAATATGCTCCATATGACTTGTCTCAAACAGTCACCCCACGCATACAACATTGTTTGGACATGCTTTTGACATGTTCAAAGGCTATAATAGTCCCAAGCTATAATCAAGAAATGTCTATTTGAGAATAATGATAATAAAAATAATAAAGTGGAAAGATTAACACTGTAACCTCTTATGGCTCTAAAATCACATCAAAAACCAAACATAGATAGTCTGCTCAAAATATTCATGATCTACAAGAAGGATAAATTGCAAAAGAACCAGGCACTTCCAACAGGCTTGTATTGACATACATAAAGCACATGCTTGCAAGGAACAGGATCCTAAGCAAGAAAAAACTAATGGATTTGTATCTTTGTATCTGGATGGAGCACCAACAAGTTCCGAGCCAATTCACAAAGATGTTCCAAGAGCAATTTATTTTCCAAGAAACAACAGTTTTTGGGTGGGGCAGCCTAATATTCAAGCCTATGGCCCTAGTATTGATATGCAATTCATGGCAATATTAAATTCTTAAAGCAAATTTAAGAGTGATTCCGACCTCATTGCATTTCATATGGAGAAAGTAGAATTTTATATTTCACTCTGTTAAATTTGGCAACTAGGGCCAAACTCCACCTTGGACAGCTCATATGATGGAGATGATATTTTTGTTGGATTCCTCTTTCCGAGATGTGTAGGATTGATCTAAAGATCATCTCATTCTTGTTGAAGAAAAGTGTAACTAGGTTTAGTATTTGTCAATGTAATTTTGATCTTTGTACTTGTCAAGAAAAAGAAATATTATTTTTTGTAAATTATATGAATGAGTTTCTTGCTCATTCCATAGGTCTAGGAAAGTCAAAGAGTCAAAATCATGTTAAAGAGCTCTTCTTGAGCATTTATGTAATGTACATGGATCAACCTAGTGTCAAGTAGTGCTCCAAGACAAGCACCATCCTCCAAAGAAGAAGTCTGCCTGCAAAAACGATGAGAAAGACAAGTTGGCTTCAAAGTATATAAAGATGGCAAATCGGCTCAACGAAAGGACGCAACGGGTTTACTGGCTCATGTCGGCTTGCATATATGGTCAAGTAACTATATAAATATATATATATGCAGCTAGAATAATCAACGAATAGATACAACTTCAGATCACTCTGAAACTTCATAAGATACGAAGGACAGTATCTCAGTAATACAAACAGTAACATACTCAATACATGATCTTGGTGATACAAAACAGTGACACTGACAGAACCTAGATATATGATCTCAGTGAAAAGTTCTGTTTTGGTGCTTGGTGGATGCTCTCATCATACAAATCTAAGTAACTGACTCGGCATTACCGTCTCCATGCCAACACTGTCTTGGCATTCCTGTCTTAACGCATATATATTCTCGGATACAAACGCAGTCATATATTCTCAGCATACAAATGCAGTCATACAAACGCAGATATATTCTAGAATACAAAGGCAGTCATATTATCGGCATACAAACGCAGATATATTCTCGGGATACGAACAGAGTCATTGTGAGACGTATACTCAACATACTTGCAGATACAGTCAGTGACAATGATGATAATCATGATTCTGAAGAAGACAAGGTGAATATCTCAGTAATGAATCAGCAGCCATGATCTAGATGAAGATTTCATTGAAAGAACAGCAGTGTGACAGCAGTTATGAAGATCTCAGTGCCATAGTAAAGATAGCTTCAGTATTACAGCAACGATGATGACCTAAGCAGTGTCAAAGAAGAGGATTGGTGTCTTGGCCTTGGAGTAGCTGAATAGGTCAAGGTTCATGGTCTTGGTGTTCGTCAATATGATAACAAGAATTTTGTGCAGGCTTTCCTCTCCAAGAGGGAGAGGTTTTGGCCCTGGCAGAATGCCATATCTTGTGCTCTTGTCTCTTTGCTTTGATAGCTATTAGTTAAGTAAGAAATATACACACTAATAATAATAAGCAAAACATTGTGCTAATAATCTAAAGACAAAATGCCTCACAAATAGTTATCATGTAAGAAGAATCTCATTAACTACATATGCCCTAGATTCTTCAACATGGTATCAGAGCTATGGTTACAGTCAAAGAAAGGGCAGAAAAGAGACATTTCAAGGATCACGTTTCTAGCAGGGCATCAAAGCAAGCTGAAGGACATCAAGATCTGCATTAAAGAAACACAATGCTAGTCCAGTCTCAAAGCAGTCATAAGGATGTGGCGTCAATAAAAGGAATGCCACTGCAAAATTCAGAAATGAGAAAAATGCCACTTCAAAGACATCACCTTGACTTAAGTCATAACACAACAGCAATCTTATAACTCTCCTTCTCTAATATAGCACACTGCACAGTTTTGATAAAGTCTCAGCCCATGATGATGCTCCAGTCTCAGCCTATGGTGATGCTACAGTCTCTGCCTAACCTACCATAATAAGAAAGGTCTCACTGATTCAATGTCATCACAGTTAGATGAAATGATCCTCTAAAGATCTGAAGTAACCAAGTATTAAAGTAAAAAAGTCAAAGGTACGTATGAATCTCTAAGATTAGCTAGTTTGATTTATAACCTTCAGATAGTCCATGTGATTCTTAAAAAGTTTAGAGATATGAAATAAATTAAATTGACCCTATATATTCGAAATCTAACTTGAAAAATGAAGGCATATTCTTGGTACCACAGTTTTGCTTGAAAGCATATATTGCAGGCCACTATTAAGGACTTGCTAAAAGATCAAGGAACATGAAGGAAGGCATCACAAGGTTTGTCAAAAGTCACAGGTATGTCTATTATAAAGTTTTTGTTATTGTCTTTGTCAAATCCTATCTACACTACTAATGTTCATCTTGTTTAGATCTCTTGAATCATAAAATATTCTTGTTTGAGGTAATTCATCATCCGATGAATCTACCACCCTCTTCATCTTTAAATTGTTTGAATGAAAGGAACCTTGAAAGGTTCTCTGGAAACCCTAACCTAAGGGCATATTGATAGGATGTCAATCCCTAAACCTTCTTAAGAATACTAATGATAAAAAATTGCTATATTGATTGACATAAATTGATGATGTGTGAAACCTTAAACCTAATTAGGGCTATCAATGAAGAAATTCCTATATTGGTTGATTTATTGATAATGTCATGATCATGGAAGCTCTAACCTATTAAAGTTGAAATCTTGAACCATTGAAGTTCTGATGGCATAAGGATTTGCTTTGACAATGAATCAAAACCCAAATTTTTGGTTAGGTATACAAGCAAGATCTGTGCCATGAAAAGTCCTAGGAATGAAACCCTAGGTACACGTTTCTTTACCTAGCTTAATCTTGGTCAATGTATTGTCTAACTATATAGTGTGTCTATACATGACAGCTATCTCCTAGAAATATGTGCTGGTCAAATTTTCTAGAGATTATGAGATCTAGGGTTTGATAGTCAAGCCCTAGTCAAAGTTTGAAAGTTTTAGGATGATGAGTGAAATCTAGGGTTTGTAACTAAATCCTAGTAATGATTAAATTCTCAAGCATGTGTATTCATCTAAACCTATAAATTATATGCTATAGATAGAAATCTAGGGTTTACCTCAAACCCTAGAAAGTAACACCTTATATGTTGATAATTGATTGAAAATCTATGGTTTACATCAAACCCTAGTAGAAGCAATTCATGCTGATAAAATCTAGGGTTTACCGAAAAACTCTAGCAGATAGTCTATCATATGGTTTCTCAAGTTATCTAATCATGATAGAATTGCTGATATGACTTAGGGTTTGTATCAAACCTGGTCTAGATGATTAAAGTAATTAAGAGTGTAATCTCTTATTGATTATGAAAAATATAAATGCCTCCGCTACTATAAAGTTTTTGTTATAACCAATTCGTGCTTCTACAGAATTGGTTTGTACTTGCTATGTAAGTGGTGCACGTACATCATATTGGTAAAGAAGCTAGTAAAAGAAGTTGACGTGAGATCAAGGAAGAGGATGGAAGAAGACAATATGACCTAAAATGAGGTATGTATGCTTGTATTTAATTTTATAATGTCATGTTGTATGGTTACAGGTAACTTGGATCACTACTTTTATCTTAAGAAGCATGATAAAGAGAAAAAGGATCTCCTCCTTTGAAAAGATGCAGAAAAGCATAAGTCGCACTAGATGAAATCAACATAATATGTCCTCATATAAAGTATGAGATGGTTGTCTATGATTACAAGAACTCTGACTAAAAATCCCTGAGAATGGAATGAGTGACGAAGGAAGAGATCGGTAAGCTATGCAACCATGACGAAGGCAATCAACATCCAAAATACCATGAAGATTTGAATAAGAAATCTCACGGAAAGATATGAAGACTCTGATGTAACTCTGGAAAAAATGAAGACCCTTGACAATGGATATAATTGGGAGATATGTTAACATGTGTGCAGGATGTTGATACCTACAGAAAGATGTTGTGATGAAGAGCCACCTAGGAAGATACGATTTGATTTAATGATATACTTGATTTCTTGAATAATATCTAGATAAGTTCATCCACGCTACTTACAAGTACAACTAGCATTCATGTGATGAATGGAAGAAGCATGATGAGAAGAAGTAGTCATATGATGACGATTCCGATATGAAGAAGGCCACTTTCCATGATGAAATCAATAACGTGACGAACTAAGGAGGAAAGTGATCAATGACTGTTGCCCTACAAGAAAGAAGCTCAACTACCTTTCATGACATGAAGAAGAGAAGTTGATCAAGCAGCTAAAGGAGCCACGAAGAAGAAGTTGTTGATGTATTGAAGAGTCCCTAGCTAAAAGAAAGCACTGACAGGTACGTGATCAAGAAGGAGCTTGAATTAGATCACCCCTTATTACAAAGGAGTGACAATTGTGTTTTTCTATTTCATGTGTCATGCACTAGACCAAGACTAACAATCGTAAGTCTAGATGAAGGCCATGAATGGAAATGAAGGCACATGATAGACACAACATTATTGTCTTCACCTGGGAAGAAAGAATGGAGGGTTGGGTAATCATCTGGCATCCGATACTCTTTGAGGGTGTGTAGGGCATCAAAGATAAGAGAAGGCAAGAGGATCGATATTCTTTGAGGGTTGGGAACCCAACATAAGGATTGTCCTAGAAGGTCATACTCAGTGAACACCCGAGTGGGTATGTACCTTGAGAGACAATGATGAAGGTGTGTTAAGTTTAGGTATGTTCTATGCTTAGAGCAATTTATTTCAATTTTCACAGTTAGCTCAATAACTTTTCCAAATTAGCAATCACATCAGCATTAAAGTAAACTACAAAGAGAACATAAACATAAATCGCAAAAGACAAGCCAAGACAAGAGGACACAAGATGTGGCGCTAGCCAGGGACAAACCCCAATGTGGGGAAACCCTTGATCAATTTTTCTTCAATGTTCTTCAATAGTTCAACAAAGAGAGAGAGAGAGAGAGAGAGAGAGAGAGAGAGAGAAAGTACATTTACAACAGAAGTCAACACTTTAACTTTCTAGATAAGAGAATAGACCATCACTACATGAGATCAGTTGAAGACATGCTGCATCCATTGATTCTCCAAGGTGACTCCTTCACCTATCATTCTGTTGCATCTCATCCATGTGTTGCACCTCACTGTGCTGCACCATGCTGCACTCATCATCACAATGCTAGACCTAATGACCATGCTATGCACTTCATGTTGCTGCTCCTGTCAATGTGCTTCTCCAATCACTGGGTTGCTCTCATCACGGATCTGCACTCTATGTTGCACTCATCGTCAATGCATCCAATCATGTAGCTGCATCATACATGGTGTTGTGCTATGCATCACGT
This sequence comes from Pinus taeda, assembly GCA_000404065.3. Taxonomy (NCBI): domain Eukaryota; kingdom Viridiplantae; phylum Streptophyta; class Pinopsida; order Pinales; family Pinaceae; genus Pinus; species Pinus taeda. Next base: position 148,313 of record APFE030479475.1, read on the forward strand.
CATGCTGCACCATTTTTACATTATGCCGCATTGCTACCGATCACTATATGCTGATAGCACTATGCTATACTAGCTATTGTCCCATAATATGTCCAGCTACACCAACATGCCAAAATAGTCCAATTAGATCATGTTGTCATTTGTTTGCACAGTTATTTGTTGCACACCTAGTTAGGGCACTTGCAACAGCCCTAGTTTCATCCCACAGTCAACAAACTAACCCTTTAAGGGTTGCGGCATACCCTCATAGGTCTCCTCCTCACCCACGCTGCTTGCATAGGGTGTTGTCCACTCTTGAAGCCCTCACACAGCCTCTAGTTGTGTGCTATGGCATGCGGCCTAGCACAACAGATTGTTGTAGCAACAGACCTCCGAAAATGTGCCAAAATAACTTCCAAACAACGACGTGTTTGACCCTTAGGAACTCGGCCTAACAGTCAGCCTTCTTGGCCCTCTTCACAGCAAACTCGGATCTTGATTATATCATTGTTCCTCAACCAATCGGCCTCCCGTAGCAGACTTCGGATCCCTGATTTCCAATGTTGTCCAAACTCTAGGTTGTTGCGGCTAGGGTATATCCATATCACCCTTAGGTAGGGCAGCGTAGGGCCTCCTCTAGTTGTTGGTTAGCGCGTTCAGTTTGATGTGGATTAGGGCTCCCTTTAGCTGCGGATTAGGACTCCCTTTAGTTGCGGACTAGGGCTCTCTTTGGCTACAGATTAGGGCTCTTCCAGCTGCGGATTAGGACCTCTTAGATCTGCAGCGAGATCTCCTACAAGTCTGCGACTAGAGCTCTCCTAGATGACCTTTCTTTAGGGCTGCATAGAAGGCATCTCCTCTAGACTTCTTCTTCCACTAAAAACCCAAACAAGTGGACAGTGAGATCATAAGAGATGATATCAAATGACTTGAAGTCCTCCTTTATTTATACTAAAACGTTGAGCACAAGTGCGGTATATTTGGTTACTGGCCAACCTTGACGAATTGCCTATAACACAAATAAATTCATATCTCCATGAATACTTATCGGAATCAGATGATCTTTAGATCAATCCTACACCTCTCAAAGAGAGGGATCCAAGAAAAATATCAGCTGCCATTAATAAGATGACCCACATGGAGTTTGGCCCTAGATGCCAATTTTAACACTCCCTCTCAACTAGGGAGAACTCCATCCGTTGATCCATATGTCCGACTGTACTATCTCTGCCATCAGTGCCCTACACTGCTCTACTTTGCTCTACTTTGCTCTGTTGAGCTCTGCTTAAATCTGCTCATTTATGCTCTGTTGAACCATGAAGAAGAAGAATTGATCGAGAATGTCTCATACTATTCTCTACTGACCCGAAGTCAATTTCATTGATCCCAGATCAATATCACAAGAGAGCATCTCAAACCACTCATATTGATCCTAGATCAGTTTCATTGATCCCAGATCAATGGAGGTCATCCTAGCATAGGGAGTACAGTAGATACAACGATGTGTCCATCGATAGTACTACTATGGTCCCTAACCCCATTTCCTTGCTCATTGATCAGATGAGAGGTACTTCCCATGAGTCCCAGACTGCATGGGTAGGATGCCTCGACAGGAGAACTAATAATCCTGCCCACAGGAAAACAAATCATCCTGTCCCACAGTCCTCAAGGGAGAACTAATCATTCCGACCCACACGAGAACTAATCATCCTGTTCCATAGTTGCCACGAGGTATCACAGGGAAAGTCTGAACCTGTCACCCTGTACATAGCACACCACGAGGGGAAGGTGAGTTTCCCTATGGTCGTATGTTGCTCCAGTGAGTACCCTAAGCCCCCCAGAGCTCCCAGAGCAAAATGCATGCAACATGCAAGACCCTTATACGAAGGTCTCTCAACGACTCCAAGTCGTTCGGGAAAATCATAGATTTGACCTTTCCCCGTGGCTTTGACAAAGTGTCTGCAACCTGTACATCAGTCTCAATGCGATGGAGCCTCCTCGCTCATTGACTTACCATATCCCAGATAAGGTAGTATCTGATGTCTATCTGCTAGAGCAATTATCGAACACGGGATTCCTCAATAATCGAATCCCCCCTTGGTTGTCACAAAGAATCACAGTGGTATTCATCCTGTGTACAAACAACTCAATGAAGAGCTTCCACTACCAGGCAGCTTCACACGAGATCATACTCGTAGCTATGTATTCGGTCTCGGTAGTGCTTATAGCAACCGACTTCTGCTTCCTGCTCATCCATGATATCGAAGCAAAATCTAGAGAGAACCAACAATGAGAAGTGCTCTAGCGATCCTCCACACTACCTACCAAGTCAGCATTCGAATAATCATGCAGCTTCATATTTCCGGCAGTGTATCTCAATCCATGAGAGATTGTGCCCTAAATATCTAAGAAGATTCTTGGCACCAATCTGGTGAGGCTCAACAAATATGAGCTCACTATGCTCACTGCAAAGCATATATAAAGACGGAAGTTCACCACAAACATCAATGCAGATGAGTTTATGAAACTCAAAGGCATTTCCCAAATCTGGTCCAGCATCACCACCATATAATTTCTGAAAGTTAAGGTCCTCGAGGTAGTCACAGGCTTGCAGTTTACCATTCCATATTTGGAATCCCACTCCCTCTTACTTCTGCAAGTGAGAGGGTCTGCACCTGTCAGAAATAGGTCGTTTCTCAAAAGGTGTTGGTATGAGAGTTCAATCATCCACAACCCTTAAATAATGGTTTGGATCAGCTTCACTTTTAGTGAATCTCAGCTTCATCAGACAGCTATCAATCCTCTCATATTAGGCCCGGGGTGTTTTACTTCAAGCCATAGAGGGCTTTCTTATACACGAGATTCCCAATCATGAATCTCAAACCCCTCGGGTTGTTCCAAACCTGTGGACTTGCTACATGAGGGGAATGGTCCCCTTGTAAGATTTTCCTTCAGTACATCTCAAGCATGTACCTTCATGCTTTTCTTGAATTCAGGTATCCGAGTCACCATCTAACTCACATCGGTTAGGGCCTCATAAAGTAGATCTCAAGTGTTATAGATGAGATATGTCATGATCCCCAATGGACCATCCTGCAACTTGACACAAATTGCCAACCCTAAACCCATGACTAAAATCATCTTTGAAAATCTCATTTTCAAGCATGTACCTTTCCATCGATGAATGCCACCCTATAACCTTTGACTTCCATTGCCGAAATGGACACCAAGTTCTTCTTGTGATCAGGTACATAAAAGAGATTCTGTAAATGAATCGAGTTACCTGCATTCAATTACGGGGTAACATTCCCTACACCCTTTCCAGGAAAGGTGGCAGTGGCTCCAAGTATAATCCCACGATTGTTTGCATCTCTACCAAATTAGAGAGCGCACCCTTCTATCTGATGAAGTGCCTTGAAGCACTATAATCGATAAGCCAGATTCCCAAAGAATTTGAAGGAGAAGGCCAATACAACATAACACTTCTTTATCTTATCAGAAACAACATTTGATTCTTCACACCTGGGGTTCCTTGCTTTCTCTGAAGAGTCAGTTGTTTCCTTGATGACATGCATTACTTGTCATTCCTCTAACCATTGAAGATGTCCCTGGAGTGATTGTTATCAACATCAAGTGATGTGTCCCTACCATTCAGACACTTCTTCGCATAATGGTCGAACTAGTTATCTACCTTTCCTTCCACCCTGAGATCCAGTCTTCCCAATGAAGTGATCTTTAGGTAGGCCATATTCTGCTGCGCTATTCTGATGATATTCTCTACTTCGATTTCACCCTTGGTGAATTTGAAGAGGGATGAAGAACCCATCGATCCTTTTGTCCTTTCCTAATTATCTTCGGTGATTGCTCTTTCACTCTTGCTTGGGCATTGTCTTCACCTCACTTCTGATACCATGTTAAGTTTAGGTGTGTTCTATGCTTAGAGCAATTTATTTCAATTTTCACAGTTAGCTCAATATATTTTCCAGATTAGCAATCACATCAGCATTAAAGTAAACTACAGATAGAACATAAACATAAATCGCAAAAGACAAGCCAAGACAAGAGGACACAAGATGTGGCACTAGCCAGGGACAAACTCCAATGTGGGGAAACCCTTGATTAATTTTTCTTCTATGTTCTTCAATAGTTCAGCGGAGAGAGAGTACATTTACAACAAAAGTCAACACTTTGACTTTCTAGATAGGAGAATAGATCATCTCTACATGAGATCAGTTGAAGACATGTTGCTTCAACTGATTCTCAAGGTGACTCCTTCACCTATCATAGTGTTGCATCTCGTCCATGTGCTACACCTCACCGTGCTACACCATGCTACACACATCATCATAGTGCTAGACCTGATGACCATGCTATGCACATCATGTTGCCGCTCCTGACACTGTACTTCTCCAATCACTAGGTTGCTCTCATCATGGATCTGCACTGTATGTCGCACTCATCATCACTGCATCCAATCATGTAGTTGCATCATACATAGTGTTCTGTTATGCATCACATCATGCTGCACCCTTTTTACAGTATATTGCATTGCTACCCATCACTGTATGTTGATAGCACTAAGTTGTACTAGCTGTTGTCCCATAATATGTCCAGTGACACCAACATGCCCAAATAGTCCAATTACGTCATGATGTCATTTGTTTGCACAGCTATTTGCTGCACACTTGGTTAGGGCACTTGCAGCAGCCCTAGTTTCATCCCATAGTCAACAAACTAACCCTTTAAGGGTTGCGACATACCCTCATAGGTCTCCTCCTCACCCACGTTGCTTGCTTAGGGTGTTGTCCACCCTTGACAGCGCTCACACAGCCTCTAGTTGTGTGCTATGGCCTGCGGCCTAGCACAACAAATTGTTGTAGCAACAGACCTCCGAAAATGTGCAAAAATAACTTCCGAACAGCAATGTGTTTGACCCTTAGGAACTCGGTCTAACAATCAGCCTTCTCGGCCCTCTTCACAGCAAACTCGGACCCTGATTATATCATTGTTCCAGCCCTGAGACTATCTGCACTTACCTCAGCCACTCGACCTCTTGTAGCAGACTTCGGATCCATGTTTTCCCATGTTGTCCAGACTCTAGGTTGTTGTGGTTAGGGTATATCCATATCACCCTTAGGTAGGGCAGCGTAGGGCCTCCTCTAGTTGTTGGTTAGGGCCTTCCCTTTGCTACGAATTAGGTCTCCCTTTAGCTGTGGATTAGGGCTCCCTTTAGCTGCAGATTAGGGCTCTTCTAGCTGCAGATTAGGGCCTCTTAAATCTGCAGCCAAATCTCCTACAAGTTTGCGGCTAGGGCTCTCCTAGATGACCCTTCTTTAGGGTTGTGTAGAAGGCATCTCCTCTAGACCTCTTCTTCCACTCAAAACCCAAACATGGTGGAGAGTGAGATCACAAGAGATGATATCAAATGACTTGAAGTCCTCCTTTATTTATACCAAAACGTTGAACACAAATGAGGTATATTTGGTTGCTGGCCGACCTTGACGAATTGCCCATTAACACAAATAAATTTGTATCTCCATGAATACTTATCAGAATCTGATGATCTTTAGATCAATCCTACACCTCTCAATGAAAGGGATCCAAGGAAAATGTCAGTTGCCATTAATAAGATGACCCACATGGAGTTTGGCCCTAGTTGCCAATTTTAACAAGGTGTCTATAAATCATTGATCTCGATAGCATTGTAGCTCATGGTCTCATGGAGAGATGGAGCTATTAGTCAAGGCCTTACACTGTGACAATGTTGGTTGATATGATGTTATGCAGATGGGATTACCAATCTAATTCTTCTTATGAGAAATTCTGCAGATTGAGAATAACCAAGTACCATTGTAAATACCTCCCTAGTTAAGAGGGAGTGTTGAAGAAAAGTGTAACTAGGTTCAGTATTTGTTAATGTAATTTTAATCTTTGTACTTGTCAAGAAAAAGAAATATTACTTTTTGTAAATTATATGAATGAGTTTCTTGCTCATTCCATAGGTCTAGGAAAGTCAAAGAGTCAATCATGTTAAAGATATCTTCTTGAGCATTTATGTAATGTACATGGATCAACCTAGTGTCAAGTAGCCCTCCAAGACAAGCAACGTCCTCCAAAGAAGAAGTATGCCTGCAAAAACGATGAGAGACAAGTCGGCTTCAAAGTATATAAAGATGGCACGTTGGCTCAACAAAAGGACGTAACAGTTTACCGGCTCGTGTTGGCTTGCATATATTGTCAAGTAACTATATATATATGCAGCTAGAATAATCAACGAATAGATACAACTTTGGATCACTCCGAAACTTCATAAGATACAAGAAGGATAGTATCTCGGTAATACAAATAGTAACATACTCAATACATGTTCTCGGTGATAAAAACAGTGACACAGTGACAGAACCGCGATATATGATCTCGGTGAAAAGCTTTGTTTCGGTGCTCGGTAGATGCTTTCATCATACAAATCGAAATAACTGACTCGGCATTACCTTCTCCATGCCAACACTGTCTTGGCATCCTGTCTTAACGCAGATATATTCTCGACATACAAACGCAGTCATGTATTCTCGGCATACAAACGCAGATATATTCTCAGCATACAAACACAGATATATTCTCAGGATACGAACGCAGTGATTGTGAGATGTATTCTCAACATATTTGCAGATACAATCAGTGACAATGATGATAATCATGATTCTGAAGAAGATAAGGTGAATATCTCAGTGATGAAGCAGAAGCCATGATCTACATGAAGATTTCATTGAAGTAATAACAATGTGCAGTTATGAAGATCTCAGTGGCATAGTAAAGATAGCTTCAGTATTACAGCAATGATGATGACCTCAACAATGTCAAAGAAGAAGATTGGTGTCTTGGTCTTGGAGTATTTGAATAGGTCAAGAGCCATGGTCTTGGTGTTTGTCAATAGGAATCTCTATAAGAAGAATTTCGTGCCGGTTTTCCTCTCCAAGAGCGGCAGGTTTTGCCCCTGGCAGAATGCCATATCTTGTGCTTTTGTCTCTTTGCTTTGATAGCTATTTGTTGAAGTAAGAAATACACACACTAATGATAATAAGCAAAAGATTGTGCTAATAATCTAAAAACAAAATGCCTCACAAATAGTTATCATGTAAGAAGAATCTCATTACCTACATATGCCCTAGATTCTTCAACAATTCTGACATGTATAAATGGAATTATGAATTTATTTCTTCTATGGACAAATTGTCAAGATCGGCCAACAATCTAATGTAGGCTCAGAAGCCCAAAAGTCACGTCTCTTCACCCTCAATGTTGCATATAAATAGAAGAAGCATCTACCTCATTCGAACATTCATCATCTCACACATATCTCTCTCTCTCCTCATCTGATTGGGTCATACGAATTGCAAAGCAGCCTTCTCCTCTGCACATGCGAAAGTTTGGCTAGGGTTTTTTTATTTATGCATTGACCAAGTTGCAGCGAGTTTGACCAGCATTGACCAAGTAGTGTTTGACTTCGTTTGACTGCGATTTTTGTGGGAATATCTCTGTTTGGTCAAACTGCATTCTTTGGCACAAAAACTGAGATTTTCTGTGTTGTTTGACCAACATTGATCACAAGTTTGATTGTGCGTTGACCAAGTTTGACTGATTTCTTCAAGATTGTTTTGGGCTGATTTGGACTATTGTTAGAGGCTGAATTGATTGGGTTTGACCAAGCTGATTTGTGGAGGAGCAATTCTGTTGATTTGACCAGTGTTGACTTTCTGGTTAGGGCATCTGTTGACTGCAGTTTGCCGGGACATATTTGAAAATGTTTGGGCAAGTGAATTTTATATATTGTAATCTCGCTCTCTGCTAAACTTTTGAAGAATAATAAGAAGACTTTATCAAAGGGTTTCCCCACATTGGGGTTTTTCCCTGGCATCTGCCAAATATTGTGTCGTCTTGTCTTGGCTTGTCTTTTGCTTTTTATTTATGTTCTATCTACATTTACTATCATGTTAATGTGATTACTAATCTGGAAATTGATATTGGGCTAATAAGAAAAATTGAAGTAAATTGCTCTTAAGCATAATAGAACAAACCATTGTTATCTCAAATTAACACACTCAAAATCCAACAAACTTATCAGTTTTTCAAGATTTCAGGATTGGGGGGATTGCAATGTTTCCATTGGACTTTGTCATGTACTAAGGTATGGAACTTGTATTCAATCAAGAGCATCAAGCCATCTATGTACCTTGATGTTAGTGACATTGGTTCTCGAACTTCTTTATCATGACCCTATTAAAAATGTACCCATCACTCAAACAAAATCTTAACTTGAAATGCTATGTTTTTTCTATCTTATGTTAATGCTTAGAGGGTGATATTAATGACAAAGATCCCAAGATACGCAATGATTTTGATGATATGTAGGTATTTGTTGTAGCATGAATTTTTTGGATGCAAGAGGCGATGTAGAGCCTATTTGTTGATGTATTTTTGGTTCAAAGATGGATTGCACTCAATGCTATTTTGGTTATGTGCACCCTTACATGCTCTATATAAATGAGAACTTGTCAATTGTGGACCTATGGTTGATGAAGATTATAACTACAAGATGAATGATGTTATATGGTTTAATCCACGTTTTTTATGTTTTTTATCACTGATTCATCATTCTACATGCTTTTGTGACATATATGCATCAAAATATATATTATATAAAATTCACTCCCAAAATCTCTATGGGCTCAGGAGCTTTTGAAAATGTTGCTCCACGCTCCCGCTCCCAAGCAGCCATTCTTCTGCTCGAGGCCTTAAATATAAGATGTTGCTCCTCAAGTTCTGCTCCCTGTGAAGAGTTCCCTTCCAGAAGCATATTTCCCTTTTCTCAGTCGGCGAACCCTTTTTCTGTCGTCTTCAAAGCAATATTGGCAAGCTTTGGTAGTGTTGACCACTAAAGCATACTGAAAGAATTGAAGACTCCATGCCCAAGGATATGTCAGAGGATTCATGTACCATAAGAGTTCAAAGATCACCAGAGCTTCTAAGCTCTATCTTCTTTTTCTCATCTTCTTCTATATTGTACTTAGATTCCGCAAGCCCTGTAAGGATGTTGTAAAGTGATGTTAGTGTGATGAATCGAGTCATGTAACAGGCCTAGGTAACTTGGGACATTGTCATCAAGTGAGTTTACTTTAGGAATTTTTTTTTACTTGGTTAATTATTGGTACTTTTTATCACTTAATAATTCACTGAGTTTTTTCTTCCAAACTACAACACCAAAACCAGAGTGCGGCCTAATGGCAAGGCCTTGGGTGAATCATAGTGTCTAGAGTCATTGTCTATCACCATACTACATCACACGTAAAGGCTACCTAGAATACATGGAATAGTATGACAACAGTATGGCAAACATGGAATAGCAATGTCACTAACATTGGGACAACAGTGCTAGTAGTATAATGGCATAGTGCAATGATGGCACAACGGGACAGCAGCAACAACAAGGACAGCAAGCAATCATGGTGCAACAGTATGAGCAGTATGATGTCAAGTGCTACAGCACAATGATGGGCATCATGACAATGTGAAGTGTAGCATGTTGTGTGCAGCACTTGCTAGCATAGTATAGTGATATTAAATGCTACAATGAGACTCAGCATGATGGGCACAGTAAGGTACAGGATGAGGCAACACTTGTAAGTGCAACAAGACGATAAGGTACAGCAAGATGTTGCAGTACTAGAAGGTGCAGCATAAGGTGCTATGATGTGTGCAGCGTGGTAATGAGGTCCAGCATAGTGATGATGGGTGCAGCACAATGCAGCATAGTGAAGTGTAGCACAATGCATGGTGATGATGTCACCTGGGAGAATCAGTGGAAGCAGCATGTCTTCGACTGAGTTCAGCTACCTCATGTATCATCTACTTAGAGATGATCTATGCTCTTATTTAAGATAAGTCAAAGTGTTGACTTATGTTGTAAATGTATTATCTCTCTCTCTCTCTCTCTCTCTCTCTCTCTCTCTGTTGAACTATTGAAGAACATATAAGAAGAATTGATTAAGGGTTCCCCACATTGGGGTTTGTCCCTGGCTAGCGCCACATCCTGTGTCCTCTTGTCTTGCCTTGTCCTCTGCATTCAATGTTTATGTTCTATCTGCAATTTACTTTAACGCTGATGTGATTGCTAATTTGGAAAAGGTACTGAGCTAACTGTGAAAATTGAAATAAATTGCTCTAAGCATAGAACATACCTAAAATTAACATGGTATCAAAGTTGAGGTGAAGACAAAGCCCATGCAAGAGTGAAAGAGCAATCACCGAAGACAATTGGGAAAGGAAAAATAGGATCAATGGATTCCTCATCCCTCTTCAAACTCACCAAGGGTGAAGTCGAAGCAGAGAATATTATCAGAATGGCGCAGCAGAAGCTTCTGATGGCCTACCTAAAGATCACTTCAATGGGAAGTCCAGGTCTAAGGGTGGAAGGAAAGGCAGATGCCTTGTTTGTAATAAGTTCGGCCATTATGCTGAGGAGTGTTTGAATGGTAGGGACACATCACTTGATGATGATAACAATCATTCCAGTGACATCTTCAATGATCGAAGGAATGCAAGTCATCAAGGAAGCAGTCGACTCTTCAAAGAAAGCAAGGAACCCTAGTGCTTCAAGGCACTTCATCGGATAAAAGGGTGCTCTCAATAATTCAGTAGAGATGGAAACAATCGTGGGATTATACTTGGAGTTGATGCCACCTATCCCGGAAAGGGTGTAGGGAATGTTACCCCTCAATTGAATGGGAGTAACTCGATTCATTTACGAGAATCTCTTTATGTACCTAATCACAAGAAGAACCTGGTGTCCATTTTGGCAATGGAAGTCAAAGGTTTCAGGGTGGCATTCATCGATGGAAAGGTACGTGTTTGAAAATGGAATTATTCAAAGATGCTTTTACTCATGGGTTCGGGGTTGGCAATTTGTATCAAATTACAAGATGGTCCATTAAGGACCATGTCAGTTGACACATCTCATCTATAGCACCGGAGGTCTACTTATTATTGGGCCCTACTCGATGTGACTCAGATGGTGACAGGGATCCCTGAATTCAAGAAAAGCATGAAGGTACATGTCTGAGATGTACCAAAGGAAAATCTTGTAAGGGGACCATTCCCCTCATGTAGCAAGTCCACAGGTTTGGAACAACCCAAGGGGATTGAAATTCATGATCGGGAATCTCATGTATGCAGGTGGAAAAATCCCTCCATGGCTTGAAGCAAAACACCCCTGGCTTAATATGAGAGGATTGATAGCTGTCTGATGAAGCTGAGATTCACTAAGAGTGAAGCCCATCCAAACCATTGCTTGAAGGTTGTAGATGATAGACCTCTCATACCAGCACCTTCTGAGGACAACCTCTTTCTGACAGGTGCAGACCCTCTCTTTTGCAAAAGTAAGAGGGAGTTAGATTCTAGATTTGGATCTTAACTTTCAGAAGTTATGTGGTAAGGATACCGGACCTATTTTGGGAAATGCCTCTGAGTTTCACAAACCATACTAGCATTGATGTTCTTGGTGAACTCCTGTCTGGATATATGTTTTGCAGTTAGCATGTTGGGCTCATATTTGGTTGAGCCTCACTGAGTTGAGCCTCCAAGAATCTTCCAAGATATCTTCAGGGCACAATCTCTCATGGATTGAGATACACTGTCGGAAATGTGAAGCTGCATGACTATTGCGCAGGTAGTGTGGGGGATCACAAGAGCACTTCTGAGTGTTGATTCTCTTTGGGTTCTGCTCGATATCGTGGATGAGCAGGAAGCAGAAGATGGTTGCTTTGAGCATCGTTGAGACCGAATACATAGCTACGAGTATGACCTCATGTGAAGCTACCTGGTTGTAGAAGCTCTTCAGTCAGCTATTTGTACACATGATGGATACCATCGTGATCTTTTGTGTCAACTAGGGGGGGGGTTGATTGTTGAGGAATCTCGTATTCTATGATTGTTCCAGCATATAGACATCATATACTACCTTATCTGGGATATGGTACATCGATGAGCGAGAAGGCTCCATCGCATTGAAATTGATGTACATGTTGCTGACATTCGGTCGAAGCACCAGGAAAAGGTCAAATTTGTGACTCTCCCGAACGACTTGGAGTCATTGAGAGACCCTCTTATGAGGGTCCTGCATGATGCATGCATTAAGTTCTGGGAGCTCTGAGGGGCTTGGGGCACTTCTTGGAGTAACAAGCGACCATAGGGCACCTCACCCTCCCCTAATGGTGCGTTGTGTACAGGGTGAATGGTTCAGCCTTCCCCTGTGATACCTCGTGGCGACTTATGGACAGGATGACTAGTTCTCCTGTCGAGGCATCCTACCCATAAAATCTGGGATTCATGGGAAGTATCTCTCATCTGACCAATGAGTAGGGAAATGGGGTTAGGGACCATAGTAGTACTATCAATGGAAGCATCGTTGTATCTATCGTACTCCCTATGCTAGGATGACCTCCATTGATCTAGGATCAATGAAACTAATATGGGATCAGTATGAGTGGTTTGAGACACTCTCTTTTGATATTGATCTGGGATCAGTATGAGTGGTTTGAGACACTCTTTTGATATTGCTCTGGGATCAATATGAGTGATTTGAGACACCCTCTTTTGATATTGATTTGGGATCAATTGGAACTGACTTCAGGTCAGTAAGAGTGATATGACTCACTCTCTTGGAACTAATCTGGGATCAGTAAGAGTGATATGACAAAATCTCTTCATATGGAACTGACTTCGGATCAGTAGAGAATGGTATGAGACATTCTCGATCAATTCTTCTTCTACATAGTTCAAAAGAGCAGAGCAGAGCAATGCAAGGCACTGATGGCAGAGATAGTACAGTATGGTATATGGATTAGTGGATGGAGTTCTCCCTAGTTGAGAGGGAGTGTTAAAATTGGCAACTAGGGCCAAACTCCATATGGGTCATATTATTTATGGCAACTGATATTTTTCTTGGACTCCTCTCATCGAGAAGTGTAGGATTGATCTAAAGATCATCCGATTTCGATAAGTATTCATGGAGTTATGAATTTATTTGTGTTATAAGACGATTCGTCCAGGTCGGCCAACAACCAAATAACCCCCACATGTGCTCAACGTTTTAGTATAAAAAGAGGTGACTTGATAGTCATTTCTACACACACTTCCCTCTTGATTTCTCTCCACTTGTTCTAGGTTTTAGTGGAAGATAAATCTAAGAGAGGAAGCCCTAAACATAGAAGGTAAGGAGCCCTAGTATGAGACCTAGACACAATCAAGAAGGAAGCCTACATGCTGCCCCATATGCTGGTCTCTACAAGCCCTAACGCAGTCTAAGGAGGATGCCCTAACGCAGTCCTAAGGAAGATGATCTAACAACAATTCATGGGAGGAGACCCCTACTTCTATATGATGCCTAAAGGAGCCTAGCTACAGTCCAAGGATGGAGAAATAACACGATGGAGGAGACCCTACTCACCGCCCTTATACGCAGGTCTAATCTACCCTAACCGCAAGTCTGCCCAGCCCTAACCGTAGGTCTGTCCAAGCCCTCTCCGCAGGTCACTTCAAGTGACCAAATTGATGGATGAAGGGCCAAGGATCTAGGGCCGAGTGGGAAGGCTACTAGGCCGAGTAGAGGGAAGCTAAACATTGAAATTTGAGTCGATGTTTGGGCACGTTGAGGAGGCTCAAAGCTACAGCAAGCTAGGCCGCAGGCCAAGCTGTTGGAGTTATTCCATGGCTGCGTTGAAAGGATAATGTGGCATGGGAGGAGCCTCCTCAAGGCTGGCTGCTAGAGGGCTAATATTGTTGTGTGTTGGGTGCAGTCACAGCAGCAACAATGGGACAGCAGCACAATGGGATAGCAGCAACAATGGGACAGCAGCATGATGGGATAACAGATATGATAGGACAGCAGCAATGTGCACTAACAAACAGGGTTGGAGCAGCATGCCAAAGTGTGAAGACTGTTGATGATAAAGGCTGCCCAGAATACATGGAATAGTATGACAGCAGTATGGCAAACATGGAATAGCAATGTCACTAACATTGGGACAGCAGTGCTAGTAGTATAATGGCATAGTGCAATAATGGCACAATGGGACAGCAGCAGCAACAAGGACAGCAAGCAATCATGGTGCAGCAGTATGAGCAGTACGATGTGAAGTGCTACATCAAAATGATGGGCATCATGACAATGTGAAGTGTAGCATGTTGTGTGCAACACTTGCTAGCATGGTACAGTGATATTAAATGCTACAAAGAGATGCAACATGTTGGGCACAGTAAGGTACAGGATGAGCAGCACTAGTATGTGCAGCAAGACGATAAGGTACAGCGAGATATTGCAGTACCGAAAGGTGCAGCATAAGGTGCAGCAGTATGATGTGTGCAGCGTGGTAATGAGGTCCAGCATAGTGATGATGGATGCAGGACGATGCAGCACAGTGAGGTGCAGCATGATGACAAGGTGCAGCACAATGCATGGTGATAGAGTCACCTGGGAGAATCAGTTGAAGCAGCATGTCTTCCACTGAGTTCAGCTACCTCATGTATCATCTACTTAGAGATGATCTATGCTCTTATTCAAGATAAGTCAAAGTGATGACTTCTGTTGTAAATGTACTATCTCTCTCTCTCTCTCTCTGTTGAACTATTGAATTACATTTAAGAAGAATTGATCAAGGGTTTCCCCACATTGGGGTTTGTCCCTGGCTAGCACCACATCTTGTGTCCTCTTGTCTAGGCTTGTCTTCTGCGATCTATGTTTATGTTCTATCTGCAATTTACTTTAATGCTGATGTGATTGCTAATCTAGAAAAAGTATTGAGCTAACTGTGAAAATTGAAATAAATTGCTCTAAGCATAGAACATACCTAAAATTAACAAGTATCTAACTCCCTTATGGAAGCTAACATCTATTTCCAAGTGTGTAGAGATCTTTAGATTTGGTTGAAGGATTTACTTGGGCGTGGGGTAAGTCCCCAATAGACGAACTCACTCTCAAGATCAAACATTGAAGGACCCAATCAATTTACTTCAAGGATCTCATCAAACGAAGTTGAAAGGGGGAGTGTTCTTTCCTCTAGCCTACTAAGATCACATAAGATCAAATTCAATACATTTCTTGATCAATATCTTCTACTTTCAAGGATTTTATTTTCTATCTAGAGCATGGTTTTAACTAGACAATGTGGAGTTTTACTTGCATGTCTTGATCTAGTTGTTGTACACTAATTGTAGATTATTATTTCCCTACTTGCATGCCCTTTTCCACTCATTTTGGATCAGTTTTGCAGGCCCCTTTTGAGAAGATTTATAAACTCGTTTTGGTGGCAGGTTTTGAAGGAGGAGCCCTTTGGAAACTACTAACATACTTCTTGCAGGACCTTTGGATTGTTTTGGGGCTGAAAATCAAGGAGGTTGTGCGCTTTCAGAGCAGCATTCCATCAAAGCCTTGAGCCTTTTCAAAGGCTGCCTATTTCTCCAAGGAGGCCATGAGCCTATAGAGGCTTAGCCTCTAGTTTTTTGCACCACTTTGTAACTTTTGTGAAGGCTGATTTTTGCATGCAAAAATCAGTCCCAACTTTTCAAATTTCAAAAGGTTCTCATTTGCTCTTAATTTGCCTATTTTCCAAGGGGAAAAGATCATCATTCTAGCAAAGTCTCTAATAAAATCATTTTTTTGCTTGAGGCAGCTTGGGTTTTTTCCCATGGTATCTCTTTTCCCCATTTGGAGGGAGGATCTTCGCTTGTGGGTGGACTAATCTCTTATTTTAAGTTTTTTGCTAATCTCATTTGCTAAGCTCACTCATTCATGATTCATTCTAACATAACACTCATATCCATTTTCATTTTAGCACAAGATTGACATTGGTTTATGTTTTCTATTTCAATTTCTTGAGTACTTGCATTGGACAATCTATTACAATACATGCAAATTTTCTTTGGACGCAAGCAAGTATTTTACACTTAATTGGCAAGCTTAAACTATTTTAAGCTATCCATGCACACAATTCCCTTGAGCACATTGCTTTATCATTGTCAGTTCAATTTATCTGACATTTTGGTTATTATTGAGCATTCTTGTGTCATTTCATTGAAGCAATTTGGCATTGGTTTTATTTCTTGCAAAGCAATTTGGAACTTGTGAAGCTACATTGGGTTAATTGTTTTACTTACATTTCCACTTAAAGATATTGGTATTGTTTACTTAAGCAATGTTCATTACACTCAAGCACCAATACCTTTTTGGAAGCAATAACATCCACTCAGGCATCTCACTTGGCTAATTGGCATTTCTAAAATTAACCTCCAACTTAAGTTAGCTGCTTGGCTAATTGGCATTTCTAAAATTAACCTCCAACTTAAGTTCGCTGTATAGACATTAGGGACCCTCCACCCCCATTGACTCCTCACTGTGAGATCCAGATTTCGAGAGAGGGCGAGGTCTAGGGACCAGAGTTCAATTGAAACTTGCTTTAAAAGGCTATTAATAAAATAAACCAAGAGCACCTTCACATCACAGCCTTACTTTACTTGCAATACATTCTCATGCATAAGCTATCTTGAGTTTATTGAATCTTATTTGCAAGCATCATCCTTCTTTCAAGTAGCATTGTCTCTATTTTGCAAGTATTGTAGATCTCTACTTTTGCAATCTTTATTTTACTTGCAATTTTGTTATCTCATGTACTTGTTATTTAGCTCGTGATTATTTAATGTCATTAACTTTTGTTACTTGAGAACTCTCTTTACAAGTACTTTTTCCTTTGTAATTGCAAGTGATGTTTATATGCTTATCTTGGTCTAAGGATTATTCATCATTGTATCTTGAATTTCATTTTGAGCAAGCACTTGTCATTTACTTTGAATATATCATTGAACATTGTGCATATACTTATGTGCTTGTTTGCATCTTGGAATTGAGTCATCTTTGATAAGTAACTCCTTCTAACCTTAGTTTCCTAGAACCCCACATTTCCTTCATTAACTTTCTTTAGGGACCACCCCCCTTAGCTTAACTAGGAGAGAGCTTCAACAGAGAGAGTTGGGATTAGGTGACAACCCCATCTTAGTTTGCCACCATGTCAAACCTTGTTGTGTTGAGGATTTTTTCCACAGTAAACTAGGTGTGCAAGTGAGGCGGCAACTCCACTTGGCTCAATTTCTGCAAGAGTTTCTACTGGGAGGAATCCAAGTGGTCTAGTTAGCCCCACTCTCCAGCTTGAAATGGTTTTTAGAGTGAGGTTAAATAGACTCTCTCATAGTAGACTTCTTGCTAATCTTGGGCAGGAGGCTATTTCTAGTATCCATTTGTTTTTCCAAGGACATGTAGAACAAGACATCATGAATGATCTTTTTGGTCCTTGTAACTTTACTAACATTAATGATTATCCACACAATATCTCTGACAAGGCTATTGAAAAGTAGCCTACTTTTCAAGGTAACAATACCATTAGTATTACATCGCACATAAAGAACTTCAATGTTTGCATCACTAAGTGGTGTAATGGTGCTAACTATGAAGATGTAAAGATGAGACTCTTCGTCCTCTCCTTAGAGGAGGATGTTCTTGATTGATTCATTGAGCATCCTACTAACTCTTATTACCCATTACAAGCCATTATTAGTGCCTTTTTGGATAAGTATGGAGAAAAGAAAGAAAATAGGCACTTGATCAATGTCATTAGCCATATCAAGAAGAATGAGAATGAAACTATTGAGGAATTCAACAAGAGATTCAATGATTTGGTAAAGAGTATGCCTCAAGATGTTAAGCCTCCAGAAATGTTTTTATTGTGTTGTTATTTGGATGCTTTTGGTGTTGACACATCTTATGAGCTGAGAAGAAAGAAGCTTGCAAATCTAAATGCAACTCAAACTGAAGCCTTTGACATGGAAAAGGGTAGAAATGAATCAGGAAAGTCAGAAATTCTTGGTTATAGTAGAGGGCCATTGAAGGCTCATGAATCTAAAGGGTAAGTTGAAGTAAAGGAAGTTGATAAGGATCCCATCAAGGAGTTAACCCAATTAATCAAGAGCATGGAGATGAATCACATAAAAGAAATGCAAGCCATGCAAAATAGGTTGGTGCCCATGGAATGATCACAAGTGCAAAGATTCCAACCTAGGCCCAATGATAGATGGCAAAAGAATAAGGGTCCTCCACAAGATTATAGGCCTCCAAATCCATTGGAGTCCACCAACATGGTAGATCAGGTTCCCCTTATTGTGTTGATGAATGTAACTAGGTTCGATCTTCATAAAATGTTCTTGAGTCACAATGAAATGTTCTTATCAAAAAATGAAAAACATATTTTTTATTATTATGATTATGACTTATTAAAGCATGGGTTTCATGCTTGGGTCATCATGTTTTAGGTCAAAGTCCCCATTGAGGACTTCTAAGGTTTATTCTGAGTCATTAGAGTCACACCAATGCAGTAGAACATGTCCATTTAAAGAGACCCTTCTTGGGCTTTTGAATCATGTAAAATGAATTAATATTGAGTCAAATATGTTATTTGTCCCCTCCACACCACGTTGGCCTCAAGGAGATCAAGTCGGCTTCAAGAAGGGCAATTTGACCTCACTAGAAGGCTATATATACAGAGCAGTTCGAATTCATTTAGAGCATTCACTCACTCACACAAAGTTCGATATCTAGAAGAAAGAGTTGGAAAAGTGCGAAGTAGGAAAGGAGGCTAAAAGGAGTGCGAAGTTGGAGAAGAAGAGAGAAAAACGCAAGATTGAAATTTTGGGCTATCTATCTCTCTCTTGTGTGGATCCCTCTAAGAGATCAAAGTCTTTCTTGTCAAGTTGAAATTGTTGTTGTTGTCGATGTTGTTGTTGTTGTTGTTGATGATGATGTCGTTGCCATTTGTTGGGTCGAAGTGTTATTGTTGCAAGGTCGAAGTTGCTGGAAGAGGAGGCTGACTTGGTGTCTGGAGGAGGTCTTTGTCTAGGTTGAAGAGTCTCAGGAAAACTATTGAAGGAAGAGGTTTTGACCGAGTTTTCCCCTAGATAGGGGCTTTTCCCTAGCAGAGTGCCTACATCTTGCATCTTTTGTTTTTGTGATCTTCATACACACATAATTTGGTAATTGCTTGATGAAAGATAATATAACAAAAAAGTAAAAGAAGCCAACATAATTCCCAAGTAATTATCAAGAAAGAGAAATATAACCCGAACTCTACTAACTCTCAACATATTGTAAGCCATGTGATGAGTTTCATGAAGAGGCCACATGTCCATATGTGAGAGAATCATGGAAAGTGGCATGTTAGGAGGTGAATATGTGGGAACAAGTGGTCAAATCAATATGTTCTCCATGGAAGATCAAGTTAACACCATTGAAAGAAATGAGGAGAGTGACCATAGGCCTAATAATCTTGGGGTTGATCATATGATTGCAAATTTTGTAATGTCACTAGGATTTTGGGGAAAAGTCTACATCTGGACAAATTCTTGCTACGTAAAAACATAAAGGGATGACTTATCAGAGAAGGCATATTCAAAATCAGAATAATTACAAAAAAAAATCTCCTCCTACTTCAGAAATAGATTTTGTCTTGGGTGATTGAGTGAATAACGGAAAGGTTTCTATCCCGGTGACAGAGCTTTTGAAGATACCAAAGTTACTAAGTGCCATTGAAGTTACTCAAAAGGAAGAAAAGCCTAATGATGAACCAAAAGATGAAGAAATTATATTGAAAAGTATGAACTGTTATGTGGGGAACGAAGATCATCAACCGTTTTTCGTTTCATTGATACTAAATGATAGTCTTTTACACCATAGTTTTAAAACTCCGACTCCGACTCCGACTCGGCCGAGGATTGACTCCGACTCCGACTCCGAAACGGTAATGACTCGGTCGGCTCGATTTCAATGACTCAGTCGTTGTAAAAAATACATTAAATATTTAGCTTTTTTATAAAAAAACATAATTTGAAGATTTTAAACATAATTTTAAAGATTTTCATTCATGTTTCCAAACGCACAGCATTATAATATAGATGGAAGACAACATATGATCAAAGTAGGCTCATGAACCAATCCATTATATCAAAATGGTACCCAATGGCAATACATAGTCAACTGTCATACATGATCAAAGACTCAAAACAAAAAACACATAACCAAGGAGGCTAGAAATGGCCTCTACAACAAAAGTAAATTGTGACCAGACTCCAGTACTAGTACTACAGCTACTGGCTAGTAGCTACTGCCAGAGGAGCCAAGATCATGTTGATCAATCTTTGGATCATCATCAGAGTCAGACAAGGGGCCCCATGGCTCCTCATCATCATCATCATCTCCAACTGCAGTTGTAGAAGTGGTACCACTAGCAGGCTGTGCAACTGCAGCAGATGCAAGCTGACATAGAGTAGATATGCGGCTGCGCTTCTGTCGTGGCTGAGCAGAGGAAGCACCTACAACTGGAGTCCTTGCTGGTTGTGACACTGAGGCTAGTGGATTGGGATCTGCATTCAACTGAACAGCATGTTCAAGTTCAACTGATGTCTCGATATCTAAATCTAAATCAAGATCCTTATCAGAATCAAACTCTGCTGGACGACTCTCCACTACCCAATCTGATGTTGGATCAATGTCTTCCAACACAATGGGATCTGAATCAGGTCTTTTGTTCAGCAAATGGTTTTGTCTGAGCCGAAGGTTGTATTGGACATAAACTAGATCATTTAACCGTTTTTGATCCAAACGATTTCTCTTCTTTGTGTTACTTGGGAGCAGGAGCAAAAACGGGAGCGAGAGCGACATTTTCAGAAGCTCCTGGTTTGGGAGCGAATCCCAGAGGAGTTCGACAACCAATGCCACTAACATCAAGGTACATAGAGGGATTGGTGCTCTTGATTAAATACGAGTTTCATACCCTAATACATGACAA